>JAYMFT010093752.1:0-45643 GCA_038088735.1 Panulirus argus | reverse complement strand
TATATATTCGCCATTTCCCGCGCTTGCGAGGTAGCGTCAAGAACATATGACTGAGCCTTAGAGGTAAAATACCTATATATGTGAAACTGAGATGAAAGAAGACGGGAGGAGGGGCTCCTGCCCAAATTAGTCATCTTCCACGCCACGTAGGGAAAACTGGGGTATAAATTGTAGAAGATGGAACAGAAGTAGCCAGCCGGGAGCGCTCACCCGCTGGAAGGCTCAGGCTGGGGTGCCTGAGTGTGTGTAGATGTAACCAAGATGAGGAGAGGAGAGATAGGTAGTATGTTTGAGAAAAGGAACCTGGTTGTTCCAGCTCTGAGTGAAGCGAAGCTCAAGGTTAAAGGGGAAGAATGGTTTGAAAATGTCTCACGGGTAAAATCAGGAGTTTTTGTGAAGGCAAAAGCTAAGAAAATGGTAGCACTACTCCTGAAGCAGGAGTTGTGGGAATGTGTCAGAGAGTGTAGGTAAGTGAGCTCCACACTGAAGCAGGTAAAACTGAAAGTGTATTGTGAGAGATGGGTGATCATTGATGCTTGTGCACCTGGTCATGAGAGGAAAAATGACGAGGGGTAAGTGTGTTTGGGGTCATAGAGTCAGTGTGTCAGCAGTTTTGATGTACAAGACCGAGTATTAGTGATGGATGAATTAGATCCGAGAATGAGTAATGTGGCAGTTGAGGGTATAACTGGGGGTCATGGGGTATTTAGCGAGATGAGTAAAAATAGCGAAAAGCTTTTGGAGTTGTGTGCTGAAAAAGGATTGGTGAATACTTGGTTTGAAAAGGAAAATTATACGTGGGTGATTAAGGAAGATGGTAAGAAGGCATTACTGGATTACATATTAATTGATAGGCGTGCAGAAGAGAGACTATTGGATCTAAATGTATTGAGAGGGCCACCTAGTGGGACGTCTTATCATTACCGAGCGGAGGTAAGGATGTAGATGCATAGACGTTTTCGGAAAAAGGAAATGATGTGAGTGAGAAGAGAGTGGTGAGAGTAAGCGAGCGTGGAAAAGAGACGAGTGTAAAGAAATACTTGGAGTAAATGAAGCCAGAGAGATGGCGAGGAATAGGAAATATTTACGGAAGCAGTGCTGACATGTGCGAAAGAAGTTGTGGCATGCGGAAGGTTGGAGGCGGGCAGGTGAGAAGGGTAGTGAGTGGTAGAATGACGAAGTAAAGTTGCTGGCGAAAGAAAATAGAGAGGTTGTGGGCTCAATTTAGCAGGCAGGGAAGTACAGTGTAGAGAAGGCCATGTTGTGGCCACCTTTTGAGAAGCAGTGAAGTGCAGTGTGGAATTAGGCCAGGTTTTGGCCTCCATTTGAGAGGCAGTGAAATGCAGCGTGGAGTGACTCTAGGTTATATCCACCTTTTGAGAGGCAGTGAAGTGCAGAGTGGAGTGAGGCCAGATTTGGCCTCTGTTGGGCAGGCAGTAAAGTGCAGTGCGGAGTGAGGCCAAGTTATGGCCTCCATTTGGCAGGCAGTGAAGTGCAGTATGGAGTGAGGCCAGGTTGTGGCCTCCATTTGAGAGACAGTGAAGTACAGTGTGGAGTGAGGCCAGGTTATGACAACCATTTGAGAGGCAGTGAAGAACAATGTGGAGTGAGGCCAGGTTATGGCCTCCTTTTGACAGGCAGTGAAGTGTAGTGTGTAGTGAGGCCAGGTTATTGCCTCCATTTGAGAATTAGTTAAGTACAGTGTGGAGTGATGCAAGGCTATGACCACCATTTGAGAGGCAGTGAAGAATATTTGGAGTGAAGCCAGGTTATGGCCTGCATTTGAGAAGCAGTAAAGTGTAGTGTGGATTGAGTTCAGGTTATGGCCACTATTTGAGAGGCAATCAAGTACAATGTGGAATGAGGCCATTTTATGGCCTCCATTTTAGCGGCATTGAAGTACAGTGTTGAGTGATGCCAGATTATGGCCACCATTTGAGAGACAGTGAAGTTCAGTGTGGAGTGAGGCCAGATCATGGCCTACATTTGAGAGGCAGTGAAGAACAGTGTGGAATGAGGCTAGGTTATGGACTCCTTTTGAGAGGCAGTGAAGTGTAGTGTGGAATGAGGCCAGTCTATGGTCTACATTTGAGTGGCAGAGAAGTACAATGCGGATTGAGGCCAGATTATAGGCAGTGGGGTGTAGTGTGGAGTGAGGCTAAGTTTTGGCCTTCATTTGTCAGGCAGTGAAGTACAGTGTTGAGTGAGGCCAGGTTAAGGCCTCCATTTCAGAGGCAGTGAGATGCAGTGTGGAGTGAGGCCAGGTTATTGCCTCCATTTGGCAGGCAGTGAAGTACAATGTGGAGTGAGGCCAGGTTATGGCCTCCATCTGTGAGGCAATGAAGTGCATTGTGGAGTGAGATCAGGCTGGTTTTGGCCTCTATTTGAGAGGCAGTGAAGTGCAGTGTGGAGTTATGTCAGGTTATGGCCTCCATTAAGCAGGCAGGGAAGTGCAGTGTGCAGTGAGGCATGGTTGTTGCCACTTTTTGAGAGGCAGTGAAGTTCAGTTTGGAATGAGGCCAGTCTATTGCCTTCATTTGAGAGGTAGTGAAATGTAGTGTGAAGTGATCTAGGTTATGGCCTCCATTTGAGAGGCTTTGAAGTGCAGTGTGGAGTGAGTCCAGTTTATGGCCACCTTTTGAGGGGCAGCGAAGTGCAGTGTGGAATGAGGCCATGTTATGACCTCCATTTTAGAGGCAGTGAAGGGAAGTGTAGAATGAGGCCAGGTTATAGCCTCCATTTCAGAGTTAGTTAAGTATAGTGTGGAGATAGGCCAGATTAAGGCTTCCATTTGAGAGGCAGTGAAGTGCAGTGTGGAGTGAGGCCAGGTCATGGCCTCCATTTGGCAGGCAATGAATTACAATGTCGAGTGAGGCAAGGTTATGGCCTCCATTTGAGTGGCAGTAAACTTCAGTTTGATTAGGCCAGGTTATGGCCTTCATTTGGCAGGCAGTGAAGTACATTGTGTAAAAAGGCCAGGTTGTGGTCTCAGTCTGAGAGGCAGTGAAGTACAGTGTGGAGTGAGGGCATATTATGGCCTCCATTTGAGAGGCAGTGAAGTAGAGTGTGGAGTGAGGCCAGGTTATGGCCACCTTTTGAGAGATAATGAAGTGCAGTGTGGAATGAGGCCAGGTTATGGCCACCTTTTGAGAGGCAGTGAAGTGCAATGTGGAATGAGGCTAGAGAAGTGCAGTGTGGAGCGAGGCCAGGTTATGTCCTTCTCTTGAGAGACAGTGAAGTTCAGTATGGAATAAGGCCAGTTTATGGCCTCCATTTGAGAGGCAGTGAAATAAAGTGTGAAGTGAGGCCAGGTTATGGCCTCCATTTGAGAGGCAATGAAGTGCAGTAAGGAGTGAGATCAGGTTATGGCCACATTTTGAGAGGCAGTGAAGTGCAGTTTGTTATGACGCCAGGCTATGGCCTCCATTTGACAGGCAGTGAAGAGCAGTGTGGAGTGAGGCCAGTTTATGGCCAATTTTTGAGACAGTGAAGTGCAGTATGGAGTGTGGCCAGGTTTTGACCTCCATTAGAGAGGAAGTGAAGTAATGTGTGGAGTGAGGTTAGGTTATGGCCGCCATATGAGGGTCAATGAAGTGCAATGTAGAGTGAGGCCAGGTTATGACCAACTTTTGAGAAGCAGTGAAGTGTAATGTGGTGTGGGCCAAGTTATGGCCACCATTTGAGAGGCAGAGAAGTAGTGTATGGAATGAGGCCAGGTTATGGCCACGTTTTGAGAGGTAGTGAAGTGTAGTGTGGATTGAGGGTAGGTTTTGGCCTCCATTTGAGAGGCAGTGAAGTGCAGTGTGGAGTTAGGTCAGGGTATGGCCTTCATTAAGCAGGCAGGGAAGTGCAGTGTGCAGTAAGGCAAGGTTGTGGCCACCTTTTGAGAGGCAGTGAAGTGCAGTTTGGAATGAGGCCAGGTTATAGCCTTCATTTGAAAGGTAGTGAAATGCATTGTGGAGTGATCTACTTTATGGTCTCCGTTTGAGAGGCATAAAAGTGAAGTGTGGAGTGAGTCCAGTTTATGGCCACCTTTTCAGAGGCAGCGAAGTGCAGTATGGAATGAGGCCATGTTATGGCTGTCTTTTGAGAGGCAGTGAAGTTCAGTGTTGAATGAGGCCAGATTATGGCCTCCATTTGAGAGGCAGTGAAGTACAGTTTGGAGTGAGGCCAGGTTATGACTACCATTTGAGAGGCAGTGAAGAACAGTGTTGAGTGAGGCCAGGTTATGGCCTGCATTTGAGAGGCAGTAAAGCACAGTGTATAGTGAGGCCAGGTTATGGCCGCCATTTGAAAGGAAGGGAAGTGCAGTGTGGAGTGACGCCAGGTTATGGGTTCCATTTGAGAGGCAGTGTAGAACCGTGGGAGTGAGGCCAGGTTATGGGCAATATTTGAGAGACAGTGAAGTGCAGTGTGGAGTGAGGCCAGGCTATGGTTTCCATTAGAGAGGCAGTGAAGAACAGTGTGGAGTGAGGACAGGTTATGGCTTCCATTTGGAAGGCAGAGAAGTGTATTGTGGAATGAGGCCAGTTTAGGGCCTCCATTTGAGAGGCATTGAAATGCAGTGTGGAGTGAGGCCAGTTTATCTCCACCTTTTGAAAGGCAGCGAAATCAGTGTGGAATGAGGCCATGTTATGGACTCCATTTGCAAGGCCAGGTTATGGCCTTCATTTGGCAGGCAGTGAAATGCAGCGTTGAATGAGGCCAGGTTCTCGAGTCCATTTGAGAGGCAGTGAAGTACAGTGTGGAGTTAAGCCAGTTTATGGCCACCATTTGAGAGGCAGTGAAGTGTACTTTGGTTTGAGGCCAGGTTTTGGGCTCCATTTGAGAGGCAGTGAAGAACAATTTGGAGTGATGCCAGCTTATGTCCACCATTTGAGAGACAATACAGTGCGGTGTGGAGTGAGGCTAGGACATGGTCACCTTTTGAGAGACAGTTAAGTGCAGTGTGCAGTGAGGCCAGATTATGGCCTCCATTTGAGAGGCACTGAAGTACAGTGTGGAGTGAGGCCAGGTTATGACCACTATTTGAGAGAAGAACAGTGTGGAGTGACGCCAGGTTATGGCCTGCATATGAGAGGCAGTGAAGTGCAGTGTTGAATGAGGGCAGGTTATGGCCTCCTTTTGAGAGGCAGCAAAGTGCATTGTGGAGTGAGGCCAGATTATGGCGTCCATTTGAGAGGCAGTGAAGTACAGTGTGGAGTGAGACCAGGTTATGGTAACCATTTGAGAGGCAGTGAAGTGCATTGTGGAGTAAGGACAGGTTATAGCCTCAATTTGAGAGGAAGTGAAGTGCAGTGTTGAGTGAGGCCAGGTTATGGACACCATTTGAGAGGTAGCGAAGTGCAGTGTGGAATGAGGCTAGGTTATGGCCTCCATTTGAGAGTCATTAAAGTGCAGTGTGTAGTGAGGCCAGGTTATGGCCTCTATTTGAGAGGCAGCGAAATTCAGTGTGGAGAGGCCAGGTTGTGGCCTTCATTTGGCAGGCAGTGAAGTACAATGTGGAATGAGGCCATGTTCTTGCCTCCATTTCAGAGGCAGTGAAGTACAGTGTGGAGTGAGGGCAGGTTATAGCCTTCATTTGAGAGGCAGTGAATTAGTGTGTGGAGTGAGAGCAGGTTATTGCCAACTTTTGAGAGGTAATGAAGTGTTGTGTGGAATGAGGCCATGTTGTCCTTTATTTGAGAGGCAGTGAAGTGCAGTGTGGAATGAGGCCAGGTTATGGCCTCCATTTGCCGGGCAGGGAAGAGCTGTGTGGAGTGAGGCCGGGTTATGGCCTCCATTTGAGAAGCAGTGAAGTACAGTGTGGAGTGAGGCCAGGTTATGGCTTCCATTTGGCAGGCAGTGAAGTGCATTTTGGAGTGAAGCCAGGTTTTAGCCTCCATTTGAGAGGCAGTGAAGTTCAAGGTGGAGTGAGGCTAGGTTATGGCCGCCTTTTGAGAGTCAGTGAAGTGCATTGTGGACTGAAGCCACATTATGGCCTCCATTTGAGAGGTTGTGAAGAATAGTGTGGAGTGAGGCCAGGTTATGGCCACCTTTTGAGAGGCATTGAAGTGCAGTGTTGATTGAGTCCAGGTTATGGCCTCGTTTTAAGAGGCAGTGATTTGCTGTGTGGAGTGAGGCCAGGTTATGGCCAATTTTTAAGAGGCAGTGAAGTGCAGGTTTGAGTGAGGCCAGATTATGGCCTCCATTTGAGGGGCAGTGAACTGCAGTGTGGATTGAAGCCGGGTTATTGCCACTAAATGAGAGGCAGTGAAGTGCAGCGTGTTGTCACGCTGTGTAGAACAGTGTGGAGTGAGGCTAAGTTATGGCCACCAATTGAGAGGCAGTGAAGAACAGTGTGGAGTGAATCCAGGTTATGACCTGCATTTGAGAGGCAGTGAGGTACAGTTTGGAGTGAGGCCAGGTTATGGCTATCATTTGAGAGGCAGTTATGATCAGTGTGGAGTGAGGCCAGGTTTTGGCCTCCATTTGAGAGGCAGTGAAGTGCAGTGTGGAGAGGTCAGGTTATGGCCTTCATTTGGCAGGCAGGGAATTGCTGTTTGGAATGAGGCCAGGTTATGTCCATCTTTTGAGAGGCAGTGAAGTGCAGTTTGGAATGAGGCCAGGTTATGTCCATCTTTTGAGAGGCAGTGAAGTGCAGTTTGGAATGAGGCCAGGTTATGGCATCCATTTGAGAGGCAGTTAAATGCAGTGTGGAATTAGGCTAGGTTATGGCCTCCATTTGAGAGGCAGTGAAGTGTAATCTGGAGTGAGGCCAGGTTATGGCCTCCAGTTGAGGGTCAGGGTAGTACAGTGTTGAGTGAGGCCAGGTTATGGCCACCATTTAAGAGGCAGTGACGTGCAGTCTGGAGTGAGGCTAGGTTATGGCCACTATTTGAGAGACAGTGAAGAACAGTCTGGATTGAATCCAGGTTATGGTCTGTGTTTGATAGGCAGTGAAGTACAGTGTGGAGTGAGGCCAGTTTATGGCCACCATATGAGAGGCACTGAAGAACAGTGTGAAGTGAGGTCAAGTTACTGCCACTATTTGAGCGGCAGTGAAGAACAGTGTCGAGTGAGGTTAGGATATGGCCTACATTTAGCAGGTAGTGAAGTGCAGTGTGGAGTGAGGCCAGGTTATGGCCACCTTTTGAGAGGCAGTGAAGTGCAGTGTGGAATGAGACCAGGTTATGTCCTCCATATGAGAGACAGTGAAGAACAGTTTGAATTAAGGCCAGGTTATGGCCACCATATTAAAGGCAGTGAAGAACAGTGTCGAGTTAGGCCAGGTTATGGCCTCCATTTAGCAGGCAGTGAAGTGCAGTGTGGAGTGAAGCCAGGTTATGGCCACCATTTGAGAGGCAGTGAAGTGCAATGTGGAGTGAGGCCAGATTATGGCCTCCATTTGAGAGCCTGTGAAGAAAAGTGAGGATTGAGGCCAGGTTATGGCCACCTTTTGAGAGGCAGTGAAGTGCAGTGTTGATTGAGTTCAGGTTATGGCCTCGTTTTAAGAGGCAGTGATTTACAGTCTGGAGAGAGGCCAGGTTATGGCCAACTTTTAAGAGGCAGTGAAGTGCAGGTTTGAGTGAGGCCAGATTATGGCCTTCATTTGAGAGGCAGTGATTTACAGCGTGGAGTGAGGCTAGGTTATGGCGATCTTTTAAGAGGCGGTGAAGTGCAGGTTGAAGTGAGGCCAGATCATGGCCTCTATTTGAGAGGAAGTGAAGTGCAGTGTGGAGTCAGGTCAGGGTATGGTCCCTATTAGAGAGGCGGTGTAGAAGAGTGTGGAGTGAGGCTAGATTATGGCCACCATTTGAGAGACAGTGATGAGCAGTGTGTTGTTAGGCCAAGTTATGGCTACCATTTGAGAGGCAGTGATTTACAGTGCAGTGTTGATTGAGTCCAGGTTATGGCCTCATTTTGAGAGGCAGTGATTTGCTGTGTGGAGTGAGGCCAGGTTATGACCAACTATTAAGAGGCAGTGAAGTGCAGGTTTGAGTGAGGCCAGATTATGGCCTTCATTTGAGGGGCAGTGGATTAAAGTGTGGATTGAAGCCGGGTTATTGCCATTATTTGAGAGGCAGTGAAGTGCAGTGTGGTGTTAGGCCAAGTCATGGCTACCATTTGAGAGGCAGTGATGAACAATGTGGAGTGAGGCCAGGTTATGGCCATCGTTTGAGAGGTAGTGAAGTATAGTGTGGAGTGAGGTCAGGTTATGGCCTCCGCTTGGGAAAGTGAAGTTCAGTGTGGAATGAGTCTAGGTTATGGCCTCCATTTGAGAGACAGTGAAGTATAGTGTTGAATTAGGCCAGGTTATGGCCTTCATTTGGCAGGCAGTGAAGTGCAGTGTGGAGTGAAGCCAGATTATGGCCCCCGTTTGCGAGAGTGAAGTTCAGTGTGGAATAAGGCCAGGTTATGACCTCCATTTGAGAGGCAGTGAAGTGTAGTGTGGAGTGAGGCCAGGTTTTGACCACCATTTGAGAGACAGTGAAGAACAGTGTTGATTGAGGCCAGGTTATGGCCTTCATTTGGCAGGCAGTAAATTGCAGTGTGTAGTGAGGACAGGTTATGGCCTCCATGTGAGAGGTATTGAAGTGCAGTGTGGTGTGAGGCCAGGCTATGGCCTCCATTTGAGAGGCAGTGAAGTGGTTTATGGTGTGAGGACAGGCTATTGCCTCTATTTGGCAGGCAGTGATGTACAGCGTGGAGTTAGGCCAGGTTATGGCCTCCATTGAGAGGCAGTGAAGTGCAGTGTGGAGTGAGGCCAGATTATGGCCTACATTTGGGAGGCAGTGAAGCTCAGTGTGTAGTGAGGCCATGTTATGGCCTCCATTTGAGAGGCAGTGAAATGCAGTGTGAAATGAGGCTAGGTTATGGCCTACATTTGAGAAGCAGTGAAATGCAGTTTGGAGTGAGGCCAGGTTATGGCCTCTATTTAGAGGCAGTGAAATGTATTGCGTAGTTAGGCCAGGTTATGGCCTCCATTTGTGAGGCAGTGATGTACAGTGTGGAATGAGGTTAGGTTATGGCCTCAATTTGAGAGGCATTGAAATACAGTATGGAGTGATGCTAGGTTATGGCCTCCATTTAGAGGCAGTGAAATGCAGTGTGTGGTTAGGCAAGGTTATGGCCTTCATTTGAGGGGCAATGAAGTACAGTGTGGAATGAGGCCAGGTTATGGCCTCCATTTGAGAGGCAATGAAATGCAGTATTGGATGAGGCCAGGTTATGGCCTCCTTTTGAGAGACAGTGAAATGCAGTGTGGAGTGAGGCCAGGTTATGGCCTCCCTTTGAGAGTCAGTAAAGTGCAGTGTGACGTAAGGCCAGATTATGTCCTCCATTTGAGAGGCAGTGAAGTAAATTGTGGAGTAATGCCAAGTTATGGCCTCCATTTGAGAGGCAGTGAAATGCAGTGTGGAGTGAGGCCAGGTTATGGCCTCCATTTGAGAAGTAGTGAAGTACAGTGTGGAGTGAGGCCAGGTTATGGCCTACATTTGATAAATAGTGAAGTACAGTGTGGCGTGAGGCCAGATTATAGCTTCCATTTGCGAGACAGTGAAGTGCAATATGGAGTGAGGCAGGTTATGGCCTTCATTTGACAGGCAGTGAAGTACAGTGTGGAAAGAGGACAGGTTATGGCCTCCATTTGAGAGGCAGTGAAGTACAGTTTGGTGTGATGCCAGGGTATGGCCTCCCCTTGAGAAGCAGTGAGGTACAGTGTGGAGGGAGGCCAGGTTATGGCTTTCATTTGGCAGGCAGTGAAATACAGAGTGGAGTGAGGCCAGGTTATGACCTCCTTTTGAGAGGCAGTGATGTGCAATGTTTAGTGAAGCCAGGTTATGGCCTCCATATGAGAGGTAGTGAAATGCAGTGTGGAGTGAGGCCAGGTTATGGTCTCCATTTGAGAGTCAGTTAAGTGCAGTGTAGAGTGAGGCCAGTTTATGGCCTCCATTGGAGAGGTAGTGAAATGCAGTGTGGAGTGAGGCCAGGTTATGGCCTTCATTTGAGAGGCAGTGAAGTACAGTGTGGAATGAGGGCGGGTTATGGCCTCCATTTGAGAGGCAGTGAAGAACAGTATGGAGTGAGGATAGGTTATTGCCTCCATTTGAGAGGCAGTGAAGTACAGTGTGGAGTGAGGCCAGATTATGGCCTCCATTTGAGAGGCAGTATGTGGGGTGAGGTCAGGGTATTCACATAGGAGAAATGACACTGTACGTATACTCAGGGGTAATTAGGGATAGCACGAGTGTCAAGCTCTCATTTCGTAACACACACACACACGCACAGACGGACATGTCTGCCTGACGAGTGTGGTCTGCAATGTTCTGGAAAGATTTTTAGAAAGGAAATGAATGACTTCCTGGAGAGGAAGGGTGACGTAAGATTATTTCAGGAAGAGAAGGTCCTGTTTTACGACCCTCTTAGATTCGTCTGTTGTAGACCATCGGGAATGCTGGCTTGAGTGTTTGTATGTGCATTGCTAGAAAGCATTTGACACTGTCCCGCATGACAGGTTGACTAGGAATCAGTGGGAAGCAGGCAATAATATGTGGGAGACTCCTTCGATGGACAAATCATATTAGAACATGTAATTAAAGAGGTATTAGGGAAGAAATGTTTTACAAGTGTAACACTGCTGACTCATATGCCAGTCAGCTGACTTTGGGCTTTTGCTTTTCTGACTAGATACAGTCTGCAGCCAGTCTGCTGACTGCATGGTTGGCTGAGAATGTGGGTGAACATATTATGACCTTTAGTACTGAACACCAGGAATATTAGACAGCCAGTCATTCAAAGTCATGGGAAGGACTTATGTTTAAACAGATAGACAGACAGACAGACACACACACACACACACACACACACACACACACACACACACACACAAGCCAAGGATAGCAAAAATGTTTTGATCTTCAGATGGAAATGGAGTGAGACAAGAGGAAAAGTCAAGATGAACGCGTCAGACTTGGTTGTTAAGATAATGTTAGAGGACCAGGGCTACTTGGGTCACACAAACGAGAGTCAGTAAAGAAATTAAAGATAACTTATCAGAGACCACAGGGCTGGAGAAATGAGTAGATATTATTGAGAACCTCTGGAACGGTTGAGGGGGGGTGGGGGTCACAGCTGTAGGAAACTAAGGGAGGAAATACCGGATGACGGAAGGTGTCACCAGGTGAGAGAAGGAGTGAGACCAGACAGTCACTGATCAGGAACGCCAATGGCATCAGCTGAGGGGATCACAAGGAACGGTCAAGTATAGGCAAGACATAAAGTTTCAGAGGGTCTATTGCACACACAGTTTGGTCCACTAGAGGAGCTGCCCAGACCACAGCACGATGACTGGTGAACACTGTGAGTGGGCAGGAGGCCGAGCTGAAGCAATTTCTGGGGTTAAAGATCCCCTGAGCACGAAAACTGTTTCTGAGGTTGACGACAACCAGAGCACGGAGGCTGTGCTGGGGTTCATGACCCCCAGAGCACGGAGACTGGTGTTGGGGTTGATGACTCCAGAGCACTGAGACTGATACTGGGGTTGATGACCTCCAGAGCACGGACTCGTGCTGGGATTGATGACCCCCAGAGCACGGACACTGGTGTTGGGGATGATGACCTTAGAGCACGGAGACTGATGCTGGGTTGATGACCTCAGAACACGACGACCGGTGCTGAGGTTGATGACCCCCATGGTTCAGAGATTGGTGCTGGGGTTAATGACCCCAAAAGCACGGAGACTGATACTAGGGTTGATGAACCCCCAAAGCACGGAGACTAATGCTCGGGTTGATGGCGCTCAGACCACGGAGACTGGTGCTAAGGTTGATGAACCCCCAGAGCACGGAGACTGATGCTCGGGTTGATGACCTCAGAACACAAAGACTGATAATGGGATTGATGACCCCTAGATCTTAAAGACTGATGCTGGGGTTAAAGACCCTCACTGTACGGAGACTGATGCTGATGTTGATGACCCCAGAACAAGAAGACTGATGGTGGGGGTGATGACCCCCGGAGCACGGAGACTGACGCTGGGGTTGATGATTCCAGAACACGAAGACTGATGCTAGGATTGAAGACCCCCAGTATTCAGACAGTAGTGCTGGGGTTGATGATAGAGCATAGAGCCTGATGCTGGAGTTTATGACTCCAGAACACGAAGACTGATGCTGGGGATGATGAACCCAGACTTTAGAGACTAGTGCTGGGGTTGATGACCCCAGAGTTCAGAGACTAGTTGATGATCCTAAAAGCTTGGAGATTGATGCTGGAGTTGATGACCCCAGAACACGAAGAATGATGGTGGGATTGATGACCCCAGAGCACGGAGACATGCTGGGGTTGATACCTCTCAGAGTTCGGAGACTGTTGTTGGGGTTGATGATCTGTAGAGCACGGAGACTGGTGCTGGAGTTGTTGACCCTAAGCATATGGAGATTGGTGCTGGGGTTAAAGACCCTCATTCTGGTCACGAGTATGATGCTGGGATTGATAACTCCAAAGAACAGAGACTGTTGCAGGGATTAATATCACCCAGAACACAGAAACTGAAGCTAAGGTTGATGACCCTCAGAACACGGAGACTGGTGCTAGGGTTGAAGACCCGCAGAGCACGGAGACTGATGCTGGGGTTAATGACCCTCAGAGCACGGAGACTGATGCTAGGGTTGATGACCCTCAGAGCTCGATGACTGTTCTGGGATTGATGGGATTGATGACCTTTAGAGCACGGAGACTGGTGCTAGGGTTGTTAACCCCAAGAGCACGGAGATTCATGCT
This sequence comes from Panulirus argus, assembly GCA_038088735.1. Lineage (NCBI taxonomy): Eukaryota > Metazoa > Arthropoda > Malacostraca > Decapoda > Palinuridae > Panulirus > Panulirus argus. Next base: position 32,881 of record JAYMFT010093752.1, on the reverse strand, counting down.
GGAGTTGATGATCCTCAGAGCTCGGAGACTGGTGCTGTGGTTGATGACCTTCAGAGCACGAAGACTGGTGCTGGGGTTGGTGACCCCCAGAGCACAGAGACGGATGTTGGGTTGATGCTTACCTAGAGCACGGAGACTGATATTGGGGTTGATGATCCTCAAAGCACGGAAACTGGTGCTGGGGTTGATGACCCTCAGAGCAGTGAGACAGGTGCTGGGATTGATGCCGTTAAGAGCACGGAAACTGGTGCCTGGGTTGATGACTTTCAGAATACGAAGAATGGTGCTGGGTCTGATGACCCTCAAAGCACGGAAACTGGTGTTGGGGTTGATGACTCTCTGAGCTCGGAGACTGTTGCTGGGGAGCACGGAGACTGGTGCTGGAGATGTTGACCCTCAGAGCACGGAGATTGGTGCTGGGGTTGAAGACCCTCAGAACTCGCAGGCTCGTGCTGGGATTGATGACCTGCCGACGATGACTGATGCTGGGACTGATGACTCCAAAGCACAGAGACTGTTGCTGGGATTGATATCACCCAGAGCAAGGAGAGTGATGCTGGGATCGATAACCCTCAGAGCACGGAGACTGATGCTAGGGTTGATGACCACTCAGAGCAAGGAGACTGACAATAGGGTTGATGACCCCTCAGAACACGGAGACTGGTGCTGGGGTTGATGACCCCAGAGCACGGAGGCTGATGCTGAGGTTGATGATTTACTAGAACACAAAGGCTGATATTGAGGTTGATGACACTCAGAGCACGGAGACTGGTGCTTGGGTTGATAACCCCTAGAGCACGGAAATTGATGCTGGGGTTAATAACCCTCAGAGCACGGAAACTGGTGTTGGGGTTGATGACCCTTAGAGCACGGAAACTGGTGCTGGGGTTGATGACCCTTAGAGCACGGAAACTGGTGCTGAGGTTGATGACCCTTAGAGCATAGAAACTGGTGCTGGGGCTGATGACTTTCAGAGAACGGAGAATGCTGCTGGTGTTGATGACCCTCAGAGCTCGGAGACTGGTGCTGGGATAGATGAACCTCAGAGCACGGAGACTGGTGCTAGGGTTAATGACCCTCAGAGCATAGAAACTGGTGTTCGGGTTGATCTTCCTCAGAACACGGAGACTGGTTCTGGGGTTGATGACCTTTACAGAACTGACACTGATGCTGGGGTTGATAACCCTCAGAGCAGGGAGACTGATGCTGGGGTTGATGACCCAGAGAGCTCCTAGACTGTTGCTGGGGTTTATGACCTTCAGAGCACGGAGACTGGTGCTGGGTTTAATGACCCTCAGAACACGGAGACTGGTGCTTGGGTTGAAAACCCTCAGGGCTCTCAGACTGGTGTTGGGATTGATGACCCTTAGAACTCGAAGACTGATGCTATGGTTGACGACCCCTAAAACACTGAGACTGATGCTGGGATTGTTAACCCTTAGAGCACGGAGACTGATGCTGGGGTTGATAACCCTCAGAGCACGAAGACTGGTGTGAGGTTGATGACCCTCAGAGCACGGGGACTGATGCTGAGGTTGAGTACTCTTAGAGCATGGAGGCTAATGCTGGAGTTGATGACCCTCAGAGTACGGAGGCTGGTGCTGGAATTGATGAACCTCAGAGCTTGGAGACTGTTGCTGGGATTGATGACCCTCAGAGCACAGAGACTGGCGCTGAGGTTGATGACCCTTAGAGCACGGAGATTTGTCTTGGGGTTGAAGACCCTCAGAGTACGTAGACTGGTGCTGGGATTGATGACCCTTAGAGCAAGGAGACTGGTGCTGGAGTTGATGACCCTCAAAGCACGGAGACGTGTTGGGGTTAATTACCCTCAGAGCACGGAGACTAGTCCTGGGGTTGACGACCCTCAGAGCACGGAGACTGGTGCTGGGATTGATGACAATCAGAGCACGGAGACTGGTCTTGGGGTTAATAACCCCCAGAGCACGGAGATTGATGTTGGGTTGATGATCCTCAGAGCTCAGAGACTGGTACTGGGATTTGTGACTTTAGAGCATTGAGACTGGTTCTGGGGTTGATGACCCTCAGAGCACGGAGACTGATGCTGGGGCTGATGATTACCTAGAGCACGGAGACTGGTGCTGGGGTTGATGACCTAGAGCACGGAAACTGGTGCTGGGGCTGACGATTACCTAGAGCACGGAGACTGGTACTGGGGTCGATGACCTAGAGCAAGGATACTGGTGCTGGGGTTGATGACCCCCAGAGCACGGAGACTGGTGTTGGGGCTGATGATCCATAGAGCAAAAGACTGGTGGTGGGGTTGATGACTCTATGAGCTTGGAGACTGGTGCTGGAGATGATGACCCTTAGAGCACGGAGATTGGTCTTGGGGTTGGTCACTCTCAAAACATGGAGACTGATGCTGGGGTTGGTGACCCTCAGAACACGGAGACTGGTGCTGGGGTTGATGACCCTTAGAATACGGAGACTGGTGTTGGCGTTGATCACCCTCAAAACACGGAGACTGGTGCTGTGGTCGATGACCCCTACAAACTGACACTGATGCTGGGGTTGATAACCCCCAGAGCACGGAGACTTATTCTGGGGTTGATGACCCTCGGAGCTTGGAGACTGTTGCTTGGGATGACGACCTTCAGAGCACGGAGACTGGTGCTCGGGTTGACGACCCTCAGAGCTCGCAGACTGGTGCTGGAATTGTTGATCCTCAGAGCTCGGAGACTGGTGCTATGGCTGATGACAACTACAACACTGAGACTGATGCTGGGGCTGATAACCCCCAGAACATGGAGACTGGTGCTGGAGTTGATGACCCTCAGAGCACGGAGATTGGTGCTGGGGCTGATGACCCTCAGAGCACGGAGACTGGTGCGGGGGTTTATGACCTTCAGAGCACGAAAGCTGGTTCTGGGGTTGATGACCCTCAAAGTACGGAGACTGGTGCTGGGACTGATGACCCTCAGAGCTTGGAGATTGTTGCTGGGATTGATGACACTCAGAGCACAGAGACTGGTGCTGAGAGTTGATGACTACTCAAAGCACGAAGACTGGTCCTTGGGTTGTTGACCCTCAGAGCACGGAGCCTGGTGTTGGGGTAAATCACCCTCAGAACACGGACACTGATACTGAGGTTGATGACCCCTATGGAACTGAGACTGATGCTGGGATTGATAACCTCCATAGCACGGAGACTTATTCTGGGGTTGATGACCCTCAGAGCTCGGAGACTGTTGCTTGGGATGATGACCTTCAGAGCACGGAGACTGGCGCTGGGGTTGACGACCAACAGAGCTCGCAGACTGGTGCTGGGAATGATGACCCTCAGAGCTCGATGACTGGTGCGATGGTTGATGACCGCAACAACACTGAGACTGATTCTGGGGCTGATAACCCCTCAGAACACGATGACTGATGTTGGGGTTGATGACCCCTCAAAGCACGGAGACTGGTGCTGGGGTTGACGACCCTCAGAGCACGGAGACTGGTCCTGGAGTTGATGATTCTCAGAGCGCAAAGACTGGTCCTGGGATTGATGACCCTCAAAGCTTGGAGAATTTTGCTGGGAATGATGACCCTCAGAGCACGGAGACTGGTGCTAGGGTTGATGAAGCTAAGAGCACGGAGATTGGTGGTGGGGTTGAAAACCCTCAAAGCACGGAGACTTATGCTGGGATTGATGAACCTCAGAGCTTGGAGACTGGTGCTGGGTTTGATGACCCTCAGTGCACGGAGACAGTTGTTGGGTTGATGACCCTCAGAGCAAGGAGACTGGTGCTGGGGTTAATGATCCTCACAGCACGGAGACTGGTGCTGGGGTTGACGACCCTCAGAGCACGGAGACTGGTCTTTGGGTTGATAACCCCAGAGCACGGAGACTGGTGCTGGGGCTGATGACCCTCATAGCACGGAGACTGGTGCTGGGGTTGATGACCTTTAGAGCACGGAGACTGGTGCTGGGGTTGATGACCTTCAGAGCACGGAGACGTGCTGGGGTTGATGACTCTCTGAGCTCGGAGACTGATGCTGGTGTTGATGACCCTCAGAGCTCGGAGACTTTTGCTAGGGTAGATGATTTTCAGAGTACAGAGACTGGTGCTGTGATTGATGACCATCAGAGCACGGAGACTGTTGTTGAGGTTAATCACCCTCAGAACACGGAGACTGTGCTGGAGTTGATGACCCCGACAGAACTGAGAGTGATGCTGGGATTGATAACCCCAAGAGCACGGAGTTAATATTAATGCTGGGGTTCATGACCCTCAGAGCTTGGAGACTGATGCTGGGGTTGATGATCTGCAGTGCACGGATATTGGTGCTGGGGTTGAAGTCCCTCAGAGCTCGCAGACTGGTGCTGGGATTGAGGACTTGCCTACGAAGACTGATGCTGGGATTGATGTCAACCAGAGCACGGAGACTGGTGCTAGGGTTGAAGACCCCCAGAGCACGGAGAATGTTGCTGGGGTTAATGACCCCTGAGCACAGAGACTTGCTAGGGTTGATGACCACTCAGAGCTCGGAGACTGACGCTTGGGTTGTTGACCACAGAGAGCACGGAGACTTGTGCTGGGGTTGATGACGCCAGAGCACGGAAATTGGTGCTGGGGTTTACGAACCCAGGGCACGGAGACTGTTGCTAGGGTTGATGACCACTCAGAGCACGGAGACTGACTCTTGGGTTTTTGACCGCACAGAGCATGGAAACAGGTGCTGGGGATGACAACACTCTGAGGACGGAGATTGACCCTGGGATTGATGACTGCCAGAGCTCAGAGATTTGTGCTGGGATCGATGACCTTCAGAGCACGGAGACAGTTGCTAGGGTTGATGACCCCTACAACACTGAGACTGGTGCTGGTGTTGATAACCCTTAGAGCACGGAGACTGATGCTGGGGTTGATGATCCTCAGAGCTCGGAGACTGATGCTAGGGTTGATGAACTTCAAAACACGGGGACCGGTGCTGGGATTGATGACCCTCAGAACACGGGAACTGGTGCTGGGATTGATGACCCTTAGAGCACGGAAACTTGCTGGGGTTGATGACCTTTAGAGCAGGGAGACTGGTGCTGGGGCTGATGACCCTTAGAACACGGAAACTGGTGTTCGGGTTGATGACCCTCAGAGCTCAGAGACTGGTGTTAGGATAGTTGACCCACAGAGCACGGAGACTAGTGCTGGGGTTGATGACCCTTAAAGCACGGAGACTGGTGTTGGGGTTGATTTCCCTCAGAACACGGAGACTGGTGCTGGGGTTGATGACCCTCTGAGCACGGCGGCTGGTCCTTGAATTGATGACCCTCAGAGTATGGAGACTGGTGCCGGAATTGATGACCCTCAAAGCTTAGAGACTATTGCTGGGATTGATGACCCTAAGAGCATATATAATGGTGCTGGGGTTGGTGACCCCAACAACACTGAGAATGATGCTGGGGTTGATAAACCCCCAAGCACGGAGACTGATGCAGGAGTTGATGACCCTCAGAGCACAAAGACTGGTGTTGGGGATGATGACCCTCAGAGCACGGCGGCTGGTCCTTAAGTTGATGTCCCTCAGGGTATGGAGATTGGTGCTGGAATTGATAACCATCAGAGCTTGGAGACTGTTGCTGAAATTGATGACCCTCAGAACACTGAGACTGGTGCTGGGGTTGATGACCATCAGAGAACGGAGATTGATGCTGGGGTTGATGTAGCTCAGAGGACGGAGACTGGTCTTGGGGTTGAAGACCCTCAGAGCTCGGAGACTGGTGCTGGGTTTGATGACCCACAGAGCACGGAGACTGGTGCTAGGGTCGATGACCCTCAGTGCACGGAGACAGGTGCTGCGGTTAATGACCCTCAAGGCACGGAGACTGGTGCTAGAATGGATGACATTCAGTGCACGGAGACTGGTCCTGGGGTTGATAACCCCCAGAGCTCGGAGGCTGATCCTGGGATTGATGATCCTCAGAGCTCGAAGACTGATGTTGGGGTTTATGACCTTCAGAACACAGACACTTTTCCTGGGGTTGATGACTCTCAAAGCATGGAGACTAATGCTGGGATTGATGATAACCTAGAGCACGGAGATTGATATTGGGTTGATGACCCATAGAGCACGGAAACTGGTGCTGGGGTTGATGACACTTAGAGCACTGAAACTGGTGCTTGTGTTGCTGACCCACAGGAAACGGAGAATGGAGCTGGTGTTGACCTTTAGAGCACAGAGACTGCTTCTGGGGTCGACACTCAGAGCACGAAGACTGGTGCTGGGATTTATGACTCTTTGAGCTCAGAGACTGGTGCTAGGGTTGATAACCCTCAGAGTTCGGAGACTGGTGCTAAGATTGATGACCCTCAGAGCACGGAGACTGGTGTTGGGGTTGATCACCCTCAGAACACGGAGACTGGTGCTGGGGTAGATGACCCCTACAGAACTGGGACTGACGCTGGGATTGATTACTCCCAGAGCACGGAGACTGATTTTGGGGTTGATGACCCTCAGAGCTCGGAAACTGTTGCTAGGGTTAATGAGCCTCAGAGCACGGAGACTGGTGCTGGGGTTGAAGACCCTCAGATCTCGCAGACTGGTCCTGGGTGTGATGACACTCAGAGCACGGAGACTTGTGCTATGGTTGATGACCCCTACAACATTGAGACTGATGCTGGGGTTGATAACCCCCAGAGCAGGGAGACTAATTCTGTGGTTGATGATCCTCAGAACATAGAGACTGTTGCTGAGGTTGATGACCTTCAGAGCTCGAAGACTAGTGCTGGGGTTGATGACCCTCAGAGCACGGAGACTGATGCTTGGGTTGAAAACGCTCAGAGCTAGCAGACTGGTGTTGGGATTGATGACCCGCGGAACTCGAAGACTGGTGCTATGTTTGACGACCCCTACAACACTGAGACTGATGCTGGGGTTGATAACCCATAGAGCAAGAAGACTGACGCTGGGGTTGTGACCCACAGAGCACGGAGACTGGTGCCAGGGTTGATGACTCCAAGAGTACGGAGACTGATGCTAGAGTTGATGACCACTCAGAGAACGGAGACTGACGCTAGAGTTGTTGGCCACTCAGATCACAGAGATTTGTGCTGGGGTTGATGACCCACACAACCCGGAATCTGATGCTGTGTTTTTATGATTACCTAGAACACAGAGACTTATATTGAGGTTCATGACTCTCAGAGTTAGGGGTCTGGTGCTCGGGTTGACGACCCTTAGAGCACAGAAATTGTTAATGGGGTTGATGACACTCAGAGCACGGAGACTGGTGCTGGGGTTGACGATCCTATGAGCTCGGAGACTCGTGCTGGGGTTAATGACCCTTAGAGCACGGAGACTGGTGTAGGGGTTCATCACCCTCAGAACATGGAGATTGGTACTGGTGTTGATGATCCCTACAGAAATGACACTTTTGCTGGGGTTAATAACCCCCAGAGCACGGAGACTTATTCTGGGGTTGATGATCCCAGAGCTCGGAGACTGTTGCTGGAGTTGATGACCTTCAGAGCAAGGAGACTGCTGCTGGGGTTGATGACCTTCAGAGCAAGGAGACTGCTGCTGGGGTTGATGACCCTCAGAGCACGGAGATTGGTGCAGGGGTTAAATACCCTCAGAGCTCGCAGACTGGTGCTGGGATTGATAACCCTCAGAGCTCGGAGACTGGTGCTATGGTTGATGACCCCTACAACAGTGAAGCATGCTGGGGCTGATAACCCCAGAACACGGAGACTGATGCCGGGGTTGAAGACCCTTAAAGCAAGGAGACTAGTGCTGGGGTTCATGACACTCAAAGCACGGACACTGGTGTTGGAGTTGATGGCCCTCAGAGCACGGAGACCGCTGGTGTCGATGATGACCCTCAGAGCAAAGAGACTGGTCCAGGGGTTGAAGACCCTAAGAGCTCTCGGACTGGTGCTGGGATTGATGACCCTCAGAGCTCGGAGACTGGTGCTATGGTTGATGACCCCTACAACACTGAGACTGATGCTGGGGTTGATAGCCCCCAGAGCACGGAGACTGATTCTGGGGTTGATGGCCTTTAGAGCACGAAGAATGGTGTTGGGTTGATGACCTTCAAAGCACGGAGACTGGTGCCGGGGTTGATGACCCTCAGAGCTCGGAGATTAGTCCTGGAGTTCATGATCCTCAGAGCACAAAGACTGGTGTTGGGATTGATGACCCTCAGAGCACGGAGACTGGTGCTGATGTTGATGACCCTCAGAGCACGGAGACTGGCGCTGGGTTCGATAACCCTCAGAGCACGGAGACTAGTCCTGGGGTTGATAAGCCCCAGAGCACGTTGACTGATGCTGGGGCTGATGATCCTCAGAGTTCGGAGGCTGGTGCTGGGGTTGAGGACCTTTAGAGCACGGAGACTGGTGTTGGGGTTGATGACCCTCAGAGCACGGAGACTGATCCTTGGGTTGATGATTACCTAGATTACGGAGACTGGTGCTGCGGTTGATGACCCTCATAGCACGGAGACTGGTGCTGGGGTTGATGACATTTAGAGCACGGAGACAGGTGCTGGGGTGGAAGACCCTCAGAGCACGGAGACTGGTTTTGGGGTTAATCAGCCTCAGAACATGGATACTGGTGCTGGGGCTGATGACCTCTACAGAAGTAAGAGTGATACTGGGGTTGATAACCCCAGAGCACAGAGATTGATGCTGGGATTGATGAACCTCAAAGCTCGGAGGCTGATGCTGGGGTTGATGACTTGCAGTGCACGGAGACTGGTGCTGGGATTGATAAACCTCAGAGCGCGGATATTGGTGCTTGAGTTGATGACCCTCAGAACTCGCAGTATGGTGCTAGGAATGATGACCTTACGCCAACGAAGACTGATGCTGGGATTGATGACCCCAGAGCACAGAGATTGTTGCTTGGATTGATGACACTGAGAGCACGAATATTGATGCTCGGGTTGTAACCCTCAGAGCACGGAGGCTGGTGCTAGGGTTGATGACGTCTAGAGCACGGAGACTGACGTTAGGGCTGATGACCACTCAGAGCACGGAGACTGGTGCTGGGGTTTGTGACCCTCAGGGCACGGAGACTGGTATTGGGGTTAATCACACTCAGAACACGGAGACTGGTGCTGGGGTTGATGACCCCTACAGAATTGAGACTGATGCTGGGATTGTTAACCCACAGAGCACGGAGACTTATTCTAGGGTTGATAACCTTCAAAGCTAGGAGACTGTTGCTGGGACTGATGGCCCTCCGAAAACGGAGACTAGTGCTGGGGATGACGACCATTAGAGCTCACAGACTGGTGCTGGGATTGATGACCCTCAGAGCTCGATGACTAGTGCTATGGTTGATGACTACTACAACACTGAGACTGATGCTGGGACTGATAATCCCTAGAACACGGAGACTTATGCTGGGGTTGATGACCCTCAGAAAGCAAAGTCTGGTGCTGAGATTGATGACCCTCAGAGCTTGGAGACTGTTACTAGGAGTGATGACCCTCAGAGCACGGAGACTGGTGCTAGGGTTAATGACCCTCACAGCACGGAGACTGGTGCTGGGGTTGATGAAGCTCAGAGCATGGAGACTGGTGCGGGATTTGATGACCCTCAAAGCACGGAGACAGTTGCTGGGGTTGATGACCCTCAGAGCGCGGAGACTGGTGTTAGGATTGATGACCCTCAGAGCACGGAGACTGATGCTGAGTTTGATAATCCTCAGAGCACGGAGACTGGTGCTGGGGTTGAGGACTTATAAACCACGAAGACTGGTGCTGGAGTCGATGACCCTCATAGCACGGAGACTGGTGATGGGGTTGATGACCTTTAGAGCACGGAGACTGGTGCTGGGGTTGATGAAATTCAGAGCACGGAGACTGGTGCTTGGGTTGATGGCTGTCTGAGCTTGGAGACTGGTGCTGGTGTTGATGACCCTCAGAGCACGGAGATTTTTGCTAGGGTAGATGATCTTCAGAGTGCGGAGGCTGGTGCTGGGATTGTTGACCCTCAGATCACGGAGACTGGTGTTGAAGTTAATCACCCTCAGAACACGGAGCTGATGCTGGGGTTGATGACCCCTACAGAACTGAGAGTGATGCTGGGATTGATAACACCCAGAGCACGGAGATTTGATACTGGGGTTAAGAACCCCCAGAGCACGGAGATTGATGCTGGGGTTGATGACCAGCAGAGCACGGGGATTGGTGCTGGGGTTGAAGACCCTCAGAGCTCCCAGACAGGTGCTGGGATTGATGACCCCAGAGCACAGAGACTTTTGCTGGGATTGATGTCACCCAGAGCACGAAGACTGATGCTGGGGTTGATGACCCTCAGAGCACGGAGACTGGTGCTAGGGTTGATGACACCCAAAGCACGAAGACTGTTGCTAGGGTTGATGACCACTCAGAGCACGGAGACTGATGTTTGGGTTGTTGACCACACAGAGCACGGAGACTTGTGCTGAGGTTGATGACCTCCAGAGCACGGAAATTGGTGTTGCGGTTGCTGAGTCCCAGAGCACGGAGACTGTTGCTAGGGTTGATGACCACCCAGTGCACGGAGACTGGTGCTAGAATTGATGACCTTCGGAGCACAGAGAAAGTTGCTGGGGAAGATGACCTGTACAGCACTGAGGCTGATTATGGGGTTGATAAACCCCAGAGCACGGAGATTTATACCGGAGTTCATGACCTTAAGAGCACCGAAATTGGTGTTGGGGTTGATGATCCTCAGAGCACGGAGACTGGTACTGGGGTTGATGACCCTCAGAGCACGGCAGCTGGTCCTGGAGTTGATGTCCCTCAGAGTATGGAGACGCGCTGGGATTGATGACCCTCAGAGCTTGGAGAATGTTGCTGGGATTGATGACCCTCAGAACTCGGAGACTGGTGCTGGGGTTGATGACCCTCAGAGCACGGGGATTGGTGCGACTGTTCTTGGGGTTGAAGACCCTCAGAGAACGGACACTGATGCTTGGATTAATGACCCTCAGAGCTCGGAGACCAGTGCGGGGTTTGATGTACCGCAGAGCATGGAGACTGGTGCTGGGGTTGATGACCCTCAGTGCACGGAGACAGGTTCTGGGGTTTAAAACCCACAGAGCACGGAGACTCGTGCTAGAATTGATGACATTCAGAGCAAGGAGACTGGTCTTGAGGTTGATAACCCCCAGAGCACGGAGGCTGATGCTGGGATTCATGATCCTCAGCGCTCGGAGACTGATGTTAGGGTTTATGACCTTCAGAACACGGACACTTTTCCTGGGGTTGAAGATTCTCAAAGCATGGAGACTGCTGCTGGGGTTGATGGTAACCTAGAGCACGGAGGCTGATATTGGGTTGATGACCCACAGAGCACGGAAACTGGTGCTGAGGTTGATGATCCTCAGAGCACGGAAACTGGTGTTGGGGTTGATGACCCTTAGAGCACTGAAACTGGTGGAGGTTGATTACCCTCAGAACACGGAGAATGGTACGGGGGTTGATAACCTTTAGAGCATAGAGGCTGTTGCTGGGGTTGATGACCCTCAGAGCACAGAGACTGGTGCTGGGGTTGATGACTCTCTGAGCTCAAAGACTGGTGCTTGGTTGATGACCCTCAGAGCTCGGAGACTGGTGCTGAGGTTGATGACCCTTAGAGCACGGAGACTGGTGTTAGAGTTGATCACCCTCAGAACACGAAGACTGGTGCTGGGTTAGACGACTGATGCTGGGGTGAAAACCCACAGAGCACTGATATTGATTTTGGGGTTGATGACCCTCAGAACTCGGAAAGTGTTGCTGGGGTTGATGACCCCCAGAGCACGGAGATTGGTGTTGGGGTTAATGACCCTCAGGGAACAAAGACAGGTCCTGGGGTTGATGATCCTGAGAGCACGGAGATTGGTGCTGGGGTTAATGATAATCAGAACATGGAAACTGGTCCTGGGGTTGTTGACCCTCAGTGCACGGAGACTGGTGCTGTCAATGATGTCCCTTAACACGGAGACTGGTCCTGATGTTGATAACCCCCAGAGCACGGAGACTGATATTGGGGTTAATGACCCCTAGAGCACGGAAACTGGTGCTGAGGTTGAATACCCTCAAAGTACGGAAACTGGTGCTGGGGTTGATGGCTTTCAGATTAAGGAGACTGGTGCTTGGGTTAACGACCCTCAGAGCTCACATATAGGTGCTGGGATTGATGATCCTAAGAGCTCGGAGACTGGTGCTATGTTTCATGACCCCTACAACACTGAGACTAATGCTGAGGCTGATAACCCCAGAACACGGAGACTGATGCTGGGGTTGATATCCCTCAGAGCACGGAGACTGGTCCTGTAGTTAATGGCCCTCAGAGCACAAAGACTGGTGCTGGGATTGATGACCCTCAGAGCTTGGACACTGTTGCTTGGAGTGATGACCCACAGAGCAAGGAGACTGGTGCTGGGGTTGATGATCATCAGAGCACGGAGATTGGTGCTGGGGTTAATGACCCTCAGAGCACGGAGACTCATGCTGGGATTGATGACCCTCAGAGCATGGAGACTGGTGCTGGGATTGATGACCTTCAGAGTACGGAGACTGATGCTAGGGTTGATGACCCTCAGAGTACGGAAACTTGTGCTGGGGTTCATGACCCTCAGAGCATGGAGACTTATGCTGGGATTGATGACCCTCAGAATACAGAGACTGGTGTTGAGGTTGATGACTCTCAGAGCACGGAGACTGGTTCTGAGGTTGATGACCCTAAGAGCACGTAGACTAGTCCTGGGGTTGATAACTCTCAGAGCACGAGGACTGGTGCTGGGGTTAGCGATCTTTAGAGTACCGTGACTGTTGCTGGGATTGATGACCCTCAGAGTACGGAGACGTGCTGGGATTGATGACCCTCATAGCACGGAGACTGTTCCTGTGGTTGATGACCCTCAGAACGGAGACTGGTGCTGGGGTTAATGACCCTCAGAGCACGTAGACTCGTGCTGGGGTTGATGATCCTCAGACCGCGGAGACTGATGCTGTGGTTGATGACCCTCATAACACGGAGACTCGTGCTGGTGTTGATGACCCCTCAGCATGGAAACTGGTCCTGGAGTTGATGACCCTCAAAGCTCGGAGACTGGTGCTGGGGTTGATAACCCTCAGAGTACGGAGACTGGTGCTGGGGTTGTTGACCCTCAGAGCACGGAGATTGGTACTGGGTTGATGACCCTCAGAGCACAGAGACTCATGCTAGGATTGATGACCCTAAGAGCATGGAGACCGATGCTGGGATATATGACCCTCGTAATACGGAGGCTAGTGCTGGGGTTGATGACACTCAGAGCACGGAGACTGATGCTGGGGTTGATAATCCTTCAACTACGGAGACTGGTGCTGAGGTTGATGATCCTTAGAGAACGTTGACTTGTTCTGGGGTTGATGACCCTCATAGTACGGAGACTGATGCTGGGGTTGATGAACCTTAGAGCTCGGAAACTGATGCTACGGTTGATGGCCCTCACAGCATGGGGACTGGTGCTGAGATTGATGACCCTCAGAGTACGGAGACTGGTGCTGGGGTTGATGAACCTCAGAGCACGGAGAGTGGTGCAGGTATTGATGACCCTCAGAACACGGAGACTGGTGCAGGTATTGATGACCCCAAGAGTAAGGAGGCTGGTGTTGGGGTTGATGACCCCAGAACCCGGATATAGTTAAGACAGGAGAGGTCAACCGCCCCTCCAGTTATTGATGCACGTGATGAGCCAGGCGGAAGGCGGTGCACAGGCGGCCTGCCACACGGGTCAGCTCAGGAGGGCGATCAGCAGCCGAGGGAAGTGAGGGAGGAAGGCAGACGAGAGCAGAGGACACCAGATCCCTTGCTGCTGTCGGGTTTACGTTTCCCCTGACCAACTGGAGGACACAAGAGCAAGCCCGACTCCAGCCGGGGGGATGCCATGGCCGACAAGACATACGCTTCCCGGCATCTACTGGAACATTACCTGGAAGACGCAGTCCAGTCGCCGGGAAGCAGGGTGCTGTGGTGAACGCTCTTGCGAAATGTATAGTGAAAGAATACAAACATGGACGCTGCCCCTGATATGCACAACGATGGGTGAAAAGCAGGTTTGGTTCCATAACAAAGGAACTTAGCAATGCGCCGTGATGATGATATAGTAGGCAACAGGCAGCATTTGGAAGGTATAAGAGAGCAAGAAGGAAGGTACTCTAGCGGGAGAAGAAAGAAACAGAAATTTTCCGAAGGGTATTGCCAGCATGGCAGAGGACAATGCAAAGGTTTTCCTCATCATCATTATCTGGAGTCGGTTGCCAGGGAAAGAGCGGATGATGAGGCAAAGGGATTCCGAGGGAAAGGTATGAGATGTGAAGACATTTGAGGAACTGAATGACATGTTCGAATATGCTTTTACAGTAGGAGGCGCTATAGAGGAATCACTAATGGGAGGCAGTAGTGGGAGGTCTGCGAAGGCTCTGAAATAATCACAGAGGTCATAAACAGAATAGTGAAGGAATTTGACCCATATTAGGCTCGTGGTCTTGATGAAACATTTCCACCTGTGCTGAAAATGTGTTTGGATACAACTGCCAGGCCACTTGAGATGATGTTGTTCAAGATGTCGCAAGAGGAAGGTAATGTGGCAAGGGAGTGGAGGAGGAGAAGCATCATACCAAGATACAAGAAGGAGGCTAGCGGGAGGAGCTGAACTACAGAAAAGGTCTTTCTCACGAGTGTGGTCTGCACAGTTCCGGAAAACAATACCGAAAGGAAGTGGATAAGTTCTTACTGTGGAGAAACATCCCAAGTGTGAGAGAGCATGGTCTTGGGAAAAGAGGTTCCTATGAAAGAAATATCTTAGATTCAGGTGGCTGGGTGGACTGCCCGTCCCTGGACTACCAGAAAGCATTTGACACTGCGCCACACAGAAGGCTGGTAAAGACGCTGGATCTTCAGGCAGGTATGAGGAGGAGACTCCTTGCATGGCCAAATTACTGCACTCCAGTGGAAGTGGACAAAGAAACGCACGTCGACGAGGATTTTCTCCTCGATATGGCTGAGGTCACCAGTACAGTGCCGCTGCGTTCTGCCTTATGACCATTTCTCCCCCTGACCCGACCAAAAGATGTTTGCAGATGATGCCAAGGTGATGAGGAAAGCATAGAGCAAGGAGAATTGCATCACCTTCAAAGGGACAAGTTGGTCTAATACTTGGTTGATGAAATTCAACCCAAGAAAATGTTATGTAATGAGGATGGAGCACAATGGAAGAAGACTTCAAAATAGGTGTTATCTAGAGGAAATAAGCTTCATGATTGAGTGTGTGGGAGGAACTTGGGAGTTGACGTCATCCCTAAACTGTAGTCAGAGTCCCACATTAGGAGAAGAGTTAACGCGACAACCTGTCTGCTGGCGAGCATTAAGAAAGCCTTCTTGCGTATCAGAAAGAAATATTCAGCAAGCTGTTCGTATCCTGCAGGAGGCCAAAACTGGAGTATGCTCCTCAAGTTTGGTCGCCGCACCCAAAGAAGCACAAAGATCTAACAGAGAAGGTCCAGAGGAGAGCAATTAAGATGGTACCAGAATTAAGAGCGATGAGTTGCAGGAAAAGGCAAAGGCCTTGAATTTTCCAACCATGAAAGAAAGAAGAATGAGGGGTGACCTGATCATAATTCTTAAGTTTTTAAAAACCGCTCAATAATGTAGATGTTGAACAGTTCCCCGAAAGATAGAACAACCAGAGGACATAGCAAGAAATTAAACAAGAAGCATTTTAGAAAGGAAATGAAGATTGTACTCTCCGACAACAGTAATGAATAAAGTGATCTAAGAGACAGTGAATATGGAGAGCGTAGAGACGGTTGCAAAGTTGATTGACTGCAGAGGTGGGTCGAGAGATGGGGCCCTACGGGTGCAGAACCTCCCCCGTACGCTGATCACACCCCAGGAGCCCTGCTCCCCGCCCCCCGCCGCCCCCTGCCTACTGCTGTTGCGGTTAGCACGTGAGAGGAAGCCGGGCTGGTCACCTTCCCGGAGCGGGCAGGAGTTAGGCTGGACGGGAGGTGGCAGCCGCGGTCCTGAGCCGGGCGGGATCCTCAAGTATCGTGCCTCGGTATGTATGGCCAACACAGGAGAGGCGAGGACGACACGAGACCGGTAGGAAAGACATAACGACTTACAAATAAACAAAAATTTAAGGAGAAATAAAGAAAAGGATATTAACAATAGCATAAGAAGAACATCACCAAAAAGCAAATAACTAGCAACGCGTCATCTGCTCTGATCCTACACCCCAGACCTTACTACACCTGATATGACCACACACGATACGGGGTGTGGCCTAGGCTACAGAGGTTATAAATGTTCCTGCGCCTGGAGGAGCTTGGGTAAAGTAGTAAAGACTACGCAGTGAGGATACAGTGGTACACACTACACTGTGGGTACAGTGGTATAGACTACACACTGTGGATACAGTGGTACAGACTACACAATGCGGGCACAGTGGTACAGACTACACGGTGTGGGTATAGTGATACAGACAACACAATGTAGTTACAATGGTACAGACCACATGGTGTGGATACAGTGGTACAGAGTACACAGTGTGGGTACAGTGGTACAGACTACATAGTGGGGGTACAGTGGCACAGACTACACAGTGTGGATACAGTGGTACAGACTACACAATGCGGGCACAGTGGTACAGACTACACGGTGTGGATACAGTGGTACAGACTACACGGCGTGGGTATAGTGGTACAGACTACACAGTGTGGATACAGTGGTACACAATACGCAATGTGGATACAGTGGTATAGACTACACTGTGAGGGAACAATGGAACAGACTACAGAGTGTGGATACAGTGGTAGAGGCCACATAGTGTGGGTACAGTGGTAAAGAGTACACAGTGTGGGTACAATGGTACAGACCACAGTGTGGGTACAGTGGTACGGACTACACAGTGTGGATACAGTGGTACAGACCACATCGTGTGGGTACATACAGTGATACAGACTACAGTGTGGATACAGTGGTAGAGGCCAAATAGTGTGGGTACAGTGGTACAGACGACACATAGTGTGGGTACAGTGATACAGACCACATACTTAGGTATAGTGGTACAGATTTCACAGTGTGGGCACAATGGTGCAGACCACACATTGTGGGTACAGTGGTAGAGACGACACAGTGTGGGTACAGTGGTATAGACCATACAGTGTGGGTTCAGTGGTATAGACCAAACAGTATGGGTACAGTTGTACAGAATACTCAGTGTGGGTACAATGGTACAGACTACACAGTGTGGGTACAGTGGTATAGACTACACAATGTGGATATAGTGGTACATACTACACACTCTGGGTTCAGTGGTACAGAGTACACGGTGTGGGTACATTGTTAGAGACCACACAGTGTAGGTACAGCGGTACAGACTACACAGTGTGGGAACAATGGTACTGATCACCCTGTGGGTACAGCGGTAAAGACTACACGATGTGGGTACAGTGGTACAGACCAAAAAGTGTGGGTACATTGGTAGAGACCACACAGTGTGGATACAGTGGTACAGACTACACGATGTGGATATAGTGGTACAGACAACACAGTGTGGGTACAGTGGAACAGACCACACAGTGTGGATACAGTAGTACAGACTACACAGTGTGGGTACAGTGGTACAGACGACACACAGTGTGGGTACCGTGGTACTGAATACACAATGCGGTTACAATGGTACAGATTAAAATGTGGGTACAATGGTACAGACTACACACTTTGGGTACAGTGACACAAACTTCACAATATGGGTAAAGTGGTACACACTGCTCAGTGTGAGTACAGCAGTACAGACGACATAGAGTGTGGATACAGTGGTACAGACCACACAGTGTGGTTAAAGTGGTATAGACTAGAAAGTGTGGGTATAGACCCACAGTGGTACACACTACACAGTATGGGTACAGTGATACAGTTTACACAGTTTGGATACCGTGGTACAGACTACACAGTGTGGATACAGTGTTATAGACTACACAGTGTGGGAACAATAGAACAGACTACAGAGTGTGGATTTAGTGGTACAGACTACACAGTTTGGGTACAGTGGTATACCCTACACATTGTGGGGACAGTGGTACAGACTACACAATGCGGGTACTATGGTACAGACAACATACAGTGTGGGTACAGTGGTACAGACTACTCAGTGTGGGTACAGTGGTACAGAAGACACTCAGTTTGGGTACAGTGGTACAGACCACACATTGCTGATACAGTGATACAGACTACGTAGTGTGGGTATAGTGGTGCAGACTACACAGAATGGTTACAGTGGTACAGACTACACACTGTGGGTACAGTGGACGCGACGACACACAGTGTGGGTACAGCTGTAAAGAGTACACAGTGTGAGTACAATGGTTGGTACAGACCACAGTGTGGGTACGGTGGTATAGACTACACAGTGTGGGGACAGTGGTACAGACGACTCACAGTGTGGGTACAGTGGTGCAGACTACACAAGGTGGATACAGTGGTACAGACCACACAGTGTGGGTACAGTGGTACAGACGACACATAGTGTGGGTACAGTGGTACAGACCACACACTGTGAGTACAGTTGTACAGACTTCACAGTGTGGGTACAATGGTGCAGACCACATAGTGTGGGTACAGTGGTAGGGACGACACAGTGTGGGTGCAGTGGTACAGGATACGGAATGTGGATACAGTGGTTGAAACTACACGGTGTGGATACACTGACAAAGTACACAGTGTGGGTACAGTGGTTAGGACTACACAGTGTTGGTACAGTGGTATAGACTACGCAGTGTGGGTACAGTGGTACAGACTACACGGTGTGGGTACAATGGTACAGACTACACAGTGTGAGTACAGTGTTAGAGACTGCACAATATGGGTACAGTGGTACAGACTACACACTGTGGATACATTGGTACAGACTACACAGAGTGGAAACAGTGGTACAGACTACACAGTCTGGGTACAGTGGTACAGACTACACAATGCGGGTAAAGTGGTACAGACGACACATAGTGTGGGTACAGTGTTACAGACTACACAATGTGGGTACAATGGCACAGACTACACAGTTTGGGTACAGTGGTACAGACAACACACAGTGTGGGTACAGTTGTACAGACCACACATTGTGGATACAGTGGTACAGACTATAGAGTATAGGTACAGTGGTACAGGCTATACAAGATGTTTACAGTGGTACAAACTGCACACCGTGGGTACAGTGAAAGAGACGACATACAGTATGGGTACAGTGGTAAAGACTACACAGTGTGATTACAGTGGTATAGACCACACAATGTGGGTACAGTTGTCCAGACGACACACAGTGTGGGTACAGTGGTACATACACAGTGTGGATGCAATAGTACAGACTACATAGTGTGGATACAGTGGTACCGACCACACAGTGTGGGTAGTGGTACAGACCACACACTGTGGGTACATTGGTATAGACTACACAGTGTGGGTATAATGGTAGAGACCACACAGTTTAGGTAGAATGGTACAAACCACACAGTTTGGGTACAGTGGTAGAAACGACATTGTGAGTACAGTGATACAGACGACACAGTGTAGGTACAATGGTACAGAACACACAATGTGGGTTTAGTGGTACAGACCACACATTGTAGGTATACTAGTACAGACTACACAGTGTGGGTACAGTGGTACAGACCATACAGTGAGGGTGCTGTTGTATAGACTACACAGCGTGGATACAGTGGTACAGACTACACAGTGTGAGTACAGTAGTAAAGACTGCACAATATGGGTACAATGGCACAGACTACACAGTGTGGATACAGTGGTACAGACTACACAGTGTGGGTACAGTGGTACAGACTACACAATGTGGGTAAAATGGTACAGACGACACAAGTGTGGGGACAGTGTTACAGACTACACAGTGTGGCTACAACAGTACAGAACATACAGTTTGGGTACAGTGGTACAGACACAACACAGTGTGGGTACATTTGTACAGACCACACCTTGTGGATACAGTGGTACAGACTACACAGTGTGGGTATAGTGGTACAGATTACACAGGATGTTTACAGTGGTACAGACTACACACTGTGAGTACAGTGGAAGAGACGACACACAGTGTGGGTACAGTGGTGAAGACAACACAGTGTTGGTACAGTGGTACAGACCGTAGTTTGGGTACATTGGTAGAGACTACAAAGTGTAGATACAGTGGTATAGACCACACAATGTGGGTACAGTGGTCCAGACGACACACCGTGTGGATGCAGTGATACAGACTACACAGTGTGGATGCAGTGGTACAATCTACCCAGTGTGGATACAGTGGTACAGACAACACACTGTGGGTTCAGTGGTATAGTCCACACAGTGCGGGTACAGTGGTACAGATAACACACTGTGGGTTCAGTGGTGCAGACCACACAGTTTGGGTACAGTGGTACAGACGACGCACTGTGGGTACAGTGGTACAGAACATACAGTGTGGGTACAGTGGTACAGACCAGAAAGTGTGGATACAGTGGTACAGACGACACACTGTGGATACAGTGGTACAGAACAGAACAAACATTGTGGGTACAGTGGTACCGACAACACAGTGTGGGTTCAGTGGTGCAGACCACACAGTGAGGATTCAGTGGTACAGAACCCCCCCCCCTCTCCCGGCTATGTGCCATGATATCAAAGGTCAGCATTTCCTGCTGGTGCGGCAGCCTCCCCAGCGGGACCAAGAACGCTCGTCTGCTCTGTTTACGTCTTGACTCGAACCTTCCACGTGACTCCGTCGATAAACTGTATCTCAGGCGCTTGACCGCCTCTGTTCACCTACACACAGACGGATTCCAGCTTCCAGTTGACCATTGTCAATGAAACAACAAACAGCATTTAAGTAATGTGTACCATGTATCCAGGGGACAGATTATATATCATCAGTATCTTGATTTCTCGCGGTATACAGAGGAACGGTATACGACTCGTATCTAAATAATTAATCAGAATGTAGAAGTCATCGTCTTACGAGTCTGTGGTAGAAATGGGAAAGATTAGCCAGCTGTAGTGTGCTTCGGAGGCTTGCCCATACACAGCCTTCATGGATATCGTGTGTCCGCCAGCGCAGGTGGCGGTGGCTGTAACGTGCGTGCTGCCGGCCGGCTCCGAAGTGATCTTACAATTGCAGAACTCATAAAAACACAACGAGACGGGACACAAAGTGTACAGGTGCTTGGTGTTGACTCTGAACTGATGATTGCAGTATAATTATTACATCTCATACTACCTTTACCCACGGCTCATACTCATAAAACTATTACTATTACTGAACTTTCTCAAAGCAAAAATATACCTCATACTGATTCATGGGGGTACAATTGGACCACATACTTATTACCGCCGTTGGCAAATGAAGAGTGAGCCGTTTTGATAATTGCTTCTTTCCCTGCACGTCGAAGCCTTGGAACTCTCTACCTTCTCAAGTCTTTCCCAATAACTATGACCTGGCTCATTTCAAAAGACATGTTTTTCACCTTCTCCAAAATTCGTACATACTTTCCCTTGTCTTTTCTCTTGCCCTTTCATAATTCTTTTTATATTTCAACTAAGGCCCGGCCTTGATGTGGACTTTTGTCCATGGCTGGAGCCTCTAGCGTAAAAAAAAGAACAAGTCCACTTTACATTGATGACGCGTGGCGTATCTCATACTGATCACTCATGGTGTATGTGCAACTCATACTGATCGCTCATGGCATCACTAGACTTCATACTTATCATTCACTTTGTTATGGATTCATGTTTATCACTGCAATATATTCACCCTAGTCACTATGACAAAATCCTGGCATCTCATACTGATCATTTTCATGGTAAAACTACTTACTGTATTGGTTCTTTTAACTATATTTGCACGTAATCAGCCTCTCATATTGATCATACTGATCACAAAACCAGCCTCTCATATTGGTCAGTCCGAGCATATAACGATCCTCTTATATTGATAATTCTGAGAACATAACCAGCCTTATATATTGATCATTCTGAGCATATAACTACCCTCTCATATTGATCATTCTGAGCATATAAAGAGCCACACATATTGATCATTCTGAGCTTATGACCAACCTCTCATATTGATCTTTCTTAGCACATAATCAGCCTCTTATATTGATGATACTGATCACAAAACCAGCCTCTCATATTGATCATTCCGAACATATAACCAGCCTCTCATATTAATGACTGAGAGCACATAACCAGCCTCTCGTATTGATTATTCCGAACACATAATCAGCCTCACTTATTGATCACTCTGAACACACAACCAGCCTCTCATATTCATCATTTTGAGTTTATAACCAGCCTCACATATTGATCATTCTGAGCACATAACTAGTCTCTCATATTGATCATTCTGAGCATATAACAAGCCTCTCATGTTGACCATTCTGAGCACATAACCTGCCTCACATACTGATCATTCTGGGCACATAAGCATCCTCTCAAATTGATCATTTTGACTAACCATCCTGACATATATCATTCTGAGCACATAACCACCCTTATATACTGAACATTCTGAACATATAACCAGCCTCTCCTATTGATCATTTTCAGCATAAAACCAGCCTCACATATAGACCATTCTGCGCACATAACCTGCCTCATATATTGATAATTCTGACCATATAAACAACTTCACATATTGATCATTGTGAGAACGTAACCAGCCTCACATATTGATCATTCTTAGTATATAACCAGCCTATCATATGGACCATTCTGGGTACATAATCAGCCTCTCATATTGATCATACTGAGCACTTAACCAGCCTCAAATATTGATAATTATGAGCATATAATCAGCCTCTCGTATTGATCATTCTGAACATATGACCAGCCTCATATATTGATCATTCTGAGCATATAATCAGCCTCTCATATTGATGATCCTGAGTACATAACCAGCCTCTCATATTGATAATTCTGAGGACATAACCATCCTCACATATTGATCATTTTGAGCATATAACCAGCCTCTCATATTGATCATTTTGAGCACATAACCAGCCTTTTATATTGAACATTCTGAACATATAACCAGCCTCTCCTATTGATCATTTTCAGCATAAAACCAGCCTCACATATAGATCATTCTGCGCACCTAACCTGCCACATATATTGATAATTCTGACCATATAAACAGCTTCACATATTGATCATTACGAGAAGGTAACCAGCCTCACATATAGATCATTCTGCGCACATAACCTGCCTCATATATTGATAATTCTGACCATATAAACAGCTTCACATATTGATCATTGTGAGAACGTAACCAGCCTCACATGTTGATCATTCTGAGCGCATAACCACCCTCACATATTGATAGTTCTGAGCATATAACAAGCTTCTCATATTGATCATACTGAGCACATATTCAGCATCACATATTGATCGTTTTGAGCATATAACGAGCCTGTCATATTGATCATCTTGAGCATATAACCAGCTTCTCATATTGATCATTCTGAGCATATAACCAACTTCACATGTTTATCATTCTGAGCATATAACCAACCTCTCATATGATCATTCTGACCATATAGCCATCCTCTCATATTGATCATTCTGACAATATAAACAGCTTCTCATATTGATCATTATGAGCATATAAAAAGCCTCCCATACTGATCATTCTGAGCACAAAACCAGACTCACATATTGATCAATCTGAGCACATAACCAGCCTCACATATTGATCATTTTTAGTACAAACCAGCCTCACATATTGATCATTTTTAGTGCAAACCAGCCTCACACATAGATCATTCTTAACACATAACCAGCTTCTCATATTAATCATTCTAAGCACATAACCATCCTCATATATTGATAATTCTGAGCACATATCCAGCCTCACATATAGATCATTCTGATTAATTACACAGCCTCTCATACTGATGATTTTGACCATAATAGAAGCCTCTCATATTGATCTTTCTGAGCATATAAGCAGCCTCTCATATTGATCATTCTGAGCATATAACCAACCTCTCATATTGATCATTCTCAGCATAAAACCACCCTCAAATATTGATTATTCAGAGTATGTAACCAGCCTCTGATGTTGATCATTCTGAGCACATAACCAACCTCTCATATTGATCATTCCGAGCGGCTGAGCAGCCTCTCACATGGATCATTCCGAGCGGCTGAGCAGCCTCTCACATGGATAATTCCGAGCACACATCCAGCCTCTCATATTGATCATTTCGAGCACATAACCAGCCTCTCATATTGATCATTCCGAGCATAAAATCATCCTTTTATATTGATCATACAGGCATATAACCGGCCTCTCATATTGATCATTCTGAGAATATATATCTAGCCTTTCACCTTGATCATTCTGAGCACATAACCAGCCTCATATTGATCATTCTCAGCATATAACCACCCTTTCATATTGATCATTCTGATCACGTAACCAACCTCTCATATTGATCATTTTGAGCACATACCCAGCCTCTCATATTGATCATTTTGAGCATATAACCAGCCTCTCATATTGATCATTCTGAGCACACAACAAGCTTCTCATATTGATCATACTGATCATATAACCAGCATCTCATATTGATCATTCCGAGCACATAACCAGCCTCTCTTATTGATAACAGCGAGCATATAACCAGCCTCTCCCATTTATCATGCCGAGCACATAATCAGCCTCTCATATTCATCATTCTGAGCACACAACCAGCCTCTCACATTTATAATTCCGTACACATTCCCAGCCTCTCATATTGATCATACTAAGCACATAACCAGCCTCACATATTTATCATTCCGAGCACATAACCACCCTCTCATATTTATCATTCAGAGCACATAGCCAATTTCTGATATTGATCATTTTGAGCATATAATCAGCCTCTCATATTGATCATTTTGAGCATATAACCAACCTCTCATATTAATTATTCTGGGCACAAAATATGCACATAATTTTTATCATACTGAGCACATAACCACCCTCTCATATTGATCATTCGGAGCATATAATCAGCCTCTCTTATTGATCATAGTGAGCACATAACCATCCTCTCATATTGATCATTTTGAGCACATAACTAGCCTCTCTTATTGATCATTTCGACCACATAACCAGCCTTTCTTATTGATCATTTCGACCACATAACCAGCCTCTCATACAGATCATTCTGAGCACATAACCATCCTCTCATATTGATCATTCTGAGGACATAACCAGCCTCTCACACTGATCTTACTGATCACAGAGCCAGCCTCATATATTGATCATTCTTAGCACATAACCAACATCTCCTATTGATCATTCTGTGCATGTAACCAGCCTCATATACTGAACATTTTGAACACATTACAAGCCTCTCATATTGATCATTTTGAGACCATAATCAGCCGTTCATATTGATCATTTCAGTATATAACCAACCAATCCTATTGATCACTCTGAGGATTTAACCAGCCTCTCATGTTAATCATTCTCAGCATATAATCAGCCTCCCATTTTGATCATTCTGAGCACATAACCAGTCTCTCATCTCGGTCATTCCGAGCACATAACTAGCTTCTAGTATTGATCATTTTGAGCTGATAACCAGCCTCTCATATTGTTCATTCTGAGCACATAACCTGCCTTACATATTGATCACTCTGAGCATATAACCAGCCTTTCATACTGATCATTCAGAGCAAATAATCAGCCTCTAATATTGATAATACTGAGCACATAACCAGCTTCTCATATTCATAATTCCGAGTGCATGACTAGCCTTTCATATTGATCATTCCCAACACATAATCAAATTCCCATATTGATCATTCCGGGCACATAACCAGCCTCTCATACTGATCATTCCCAGAACATAACCTGCCTCTCAAATTGATCATTCCGAGAACATAACCAGGCTCATATGTTGATCATTCTGAGCACATATCCAGCCCCTCATATTGATTATTTTGAGCACATAACCAGCTTCACATATTGATCATTCTAAGCACATAACCAGCCTCTCATATTGATCATTCTGAGCATATTGCCAGCCTCACATATTGATAATTCTGAGAATATAACCAGCGTCTCATATTGATCATTCTGAGAATATAACTAGCCTCTCATGTAGATCACTCTTCCCCATTAGGTAGCCTTTTTATATTGATCATTTTGAGCATATAACCAGCCTCTCATATTGATCATTTTAAGCACATACCCGGCCTCTCATATTGATCATTCTAAGCATATAAACAGCCTCTCATATTGATTATTCTGAGCACATGATAAGCCACACGTATTAATCATTCAGAGCATATAACCAGCCTCTCATATTGATCATTCCAAGCGGCTGACCAGCCTCTCATATTCATAATTCCGAGCACATAACCAGCCTCTCATATTGATCATTCTCAGCACATAACCAGCCTTTCATATTGATCATTCTCAGCACATAACCAGCCTCTCTTACTGATCATTCTGAGCATATAACCTGCCTCTTTTATTGATCATTCCAAGCGCATAACCAGCCTCTCATATTGATCATATGAGTATACAACCAACCTCTGTTATTGATAACTCTGAGGACATAACCAACCTCTCATATTCATCATTCTCAGCATATAACCAGCCTCGCTTATTGATCATGCTAAGCACATTACCAGCCTCTCATATTGATCATTCTCAGCAAAAAACCAGCCTCTCATAATGATAATCCTGAGCACAGAACCAGCCTGTCATATTGACCATTTGGAGCACAAAACCAACCTCTCATATTGATCATTCTCAGCATATAACTAGCCTCTCATATTAATCACTCTGAGCCTATAAGCAGCCTTTCATATTGACCATTCTGAGAATATATCCAGCCTCTCATATTGATCATTTCGAGCACATAACCAACCTCATATTGATCATTCTGAGCATAACTAGCTCATAATGATCATTCTGAGCGCATAACCAGCCTCTTATATTGACCATTCTGAGAACATAACCAGACTCTTATACTGATCATTCTGAGTACATTTCAAGTCTCTCATATTGATCATTCTGACCAAATAACCAGCTTTTCATATTGATCATACTGACCACATAACTAGCCTCTCATAGATATTTTTCTGAGAACATAACTAGCCTCTCCTATTGATCACTCTGATGACATAACCAGTCTCTCATATTCATCATTCTCAGCATATAACCAGCCTCGCATATTGATCATACTGAGCATGTAACCAGCCTCTCATATTGATCATTCTCAGCAAATAACCATCCTCTCATAATGATAATGCTGAGCACATAAACAGCCTCTCATATTGATCATTCTGAGCATGTAAGCGGCCTCTCATACTGATCATTCTGAGCATATAACTAGCCTGTCATATTGATCATTCCGAGCATATGACCAGCCTTTCATATTGATCATTCCGAGCTCAGAATCAGCCTCTCAACTGATCATTCCGAGCACATAACCAGCCTCTCGTTTTGATCATTCCGAGTACATAACATGCCTCTCATAATCATCATTCCGAACATATAACCAGCCTCTCATATTGATCATTCCGAGCACATACCCAGCCTCTTTTATTGATTATTCTGAGTATGTAACCACCCTCTAATATTGATCGTTCTGAGCACAAAACCAGCCTCTCATACCGATAACTCTGAACATATAATCAGCCTCTCATATTGATCATTCTGAGCATATAACCAGCCTCTCATATTGATCACTCTGAGCCTGTAAGCAGCCTTTCATATTGACCATTCTGAAAAAATAACCAGTCTCATATTGATCATTCTGAGCACATAATCAGCCTCACATATTGATCATTCTGAGCATATAACCAGCTACTCATATTGATGATTCTGAGCATATAAGCAATCACACACATTGATCATTCTGAGCATATAACCAGCCTCTCATATGATCAATCCGAGCATATAACCAGTCTCTCATTTTGATCATTCCGAACACATAACCAGCTTCTAATATTGATCATTCCGAGCACATAACCAGCCTCTCATATTGATCACTCCGAGCAAAAAACCAGCCTCTCATATTGATTATTCCAAGCATATAACTAGCCTCTCATATTGATCATTCTGAGCAAATAACCAGCCTCTCATATTGATCACTCTGATCACATAATAAGCCACTCATATTGATCATACTGAGCACAGAACCAGCATCATATATTGATCATTCTGAGCATATAACCAACCTCTAATATTGGTCTTCCTGATTATATTACCAGCCTGACATGTTGATCATTCTCAGCACATAACTAGCCTCTCACATTGATCATTCTGAGCATATGACCAGCCTCTCCTATTGATCATTCTGACATATAACCAGCCTCTCATATTGATCATTCTGAGCACATTATCAGCTTTTCATATTAATAATACTGAGCACATAAACAGCCTCTCATATTGATCATTTCTAGCACATAACCAGCCTTTCATATTAATCATTCCGAGCATACAACTATACTCAAATATTGATCATTCTGAGCATATAACCAGCCTCTCATATTGATAATTCTGAGCATATAAGCGGCCTCATATGTTGATCATTCTGAGCTTATAACCAGTCTCTTATATGATCATTTCAAGCATACAACTAGCTTCAAATAGTGATCATTTTGAGCGTATATCCAGCCTCTCATATTGATCATTCTGAGCATATAACCAGCCTCTTATATGATCATTCCAATCATATATCCAGTCTCTCATTTTGATCATTCCGAGCAAATAACCAGCCTTTCATATTGATCATTCCGAACACATAACTAGACTCTGATACTGATCATTCTGAACACATAACCAGCCTCACATATTGATCATTCCGAGCACATAACCAGCTCTCATATTGATCATTCCGAGCACAGAATCAGTCCCTCATATTGATTATTCTGAGCATATAACCAGCCTCTCATACTGATCATTCTGAGCATATAACTGTTCTTTCATATTAACAATTTTGAGCACATGACCAGCCTCTCGTATTAATCATTCTAAGCACATAACCATCTTCTCATATTGATAATTTTAACCACATAAGCAGCCTTTCATACTGATTATTCTGAACATAACCAGCCTCTCATACTGATCATTCTGAGCACATAACCGTTCTCTCTTATTGATCATAGTGAGCACATAACCAGCCTCTCATATTGATCATTCTGAGCACATAAACAGGCTCTCATATTGATCATTCTGAGCATATAACCAGCCTTTCATAATGATTGCTTTGATCATATAAACAGCCTCTCATATTGATTATTCTGAGCAAATAATCAGCCTCTCATATTGATCATTTTGAACGATTGATCAGCCTCTTATATTGATCCTTCTGAGCACGTAACCATCCTCTCATATTGATCATTCTGAGCATATAACCAACCTCTCATATTGATCATTCTGACCATATAAGCAGCTTCTAATATTGATCTTTTTCAGTACATAACCAGCCTCTCATATTGATCTTTCTGAGCATATAACCAGCCTCTCCTTTTGATCATTCTGAACACATAAACAGCCTCTCTTATTGATCGCTCTGAGCATATAACCAGCCTTTCATATTGATCATTCTCAGCACATAACCAGCCTCTCATAGTGATCACTCTGAGCACATAACCAGCCTCTCATATTGATCATTATGAGCAAATAACCATCATCTCTTATTGATCATTCTGAGCACATAGCCATTATCCCATATTGATCATAATGAGCACATAACCAGCCTCTCATACTGATCATTCACAGCACATAAACAGGCTCTCATATTGATCATTCTGAGCATATAACCAGTTTTTCATATTGATTGTTTTGATCATATAACCAGCCTCTCATATTGATCATTTTGAACGATTAACCAGCCTTAAATATTGATCATTCTGAGCACATAACCAGCCTCTCATATCGATCATTCTGAGCATATAACCAGCCCCTTATTTTGATAATTCTAAGTGTATAAACAGCCTCTCATACTGATCCTTCTAAGCACATAACCATCATCTCATATTGACCATTCTGAGCATATAACCAGCCTCTCATATTGGTCATTCTGAGCATATAACCAGCCTCTCATATTGGTCATTCTGAGCATATAACCAGCCTCTCATTTTGATCATTCTGAGCACATAAACAGCCCCTCTTATTGATCGTTTTGAGCATATAACCCGCCTTTCATACTGATCATTCTCAACATATAATCAGTATCTCATATTGATCATTCTGACCACATAACCATCCTCTCATTTTGATCATTCGCAGCATATAAACAGCCTCTCATATTGATCATTCTAAGCACATAACCAGCCTTTCATATTGAACATTCTGATCATATAATCAGCCTCTCATTGTGATCATTCTAAGCAACTAACAAGCCTCTCATGTTGATCATTTTCAGCACGTAACCAATGTCTCATATTGATCATTCCTAGCACATATCCAGCCTCTCACACTGATCGTTTTGAGCACACAACCAGCCTCTCATATTGATTATTCTGAGCACATAACCAGACCCTCATATTGATCATTCTGAGCACACAACCAGCCTCTCCTATTTATCATTCCGAGCAAATAACTAGCCTCTTATATTGATCATTCTGAGCACATAACCATCTTCTCATATTGATCATTTTGAGCACATAACCAGCCTCTCGTAATGATCATTCTAAGCACATAACCATCCTCTCATATTTATCATTCTGAGTACAAAACCAACCTCTCGTATTGATCATTCACAGCATATAACCAGCCTCTCAGATTGATCATTCTGAGCACACAACCAGCCTCTCATATTGATCATTCTGAGCACCTAATCTCCTTCTCATAATGATCATTCTGAGCACATAACCAGCCTCTTACAATGATTATTCTAAGCATATAGCCATCTTCTCATATTGATCATTCCGAACACATAACCAGCCTCTCATATTGATCATTCTTAGCACATAACCAGCCACTCATATTGATCATTCTGAGCACATAAGCAGCCTCTCATATTGATCATTCTGAGCACAAAACCAGCCTCTCATATTCATTATTCTGAGCACATAATCAGCCTCTCATATTGAACATTCTCAGGACATAATAAGCCTCTTATATTGATCATTCTGAGCATATAACCAGCCTCTCATTTTGATCATTCAGGGCACTTAACCAGTCTCTCATAATGATCGTTCTGAGCACATAACCAGCCTTTCATATTGAGCATTTTCAGCAGATAACCAGCCTCTTATATTGATCAATCTGAGCAGGTAACCAGCCTCTCACAGTGATCATTCTGAGCACATAACCAGCCTCTCATATTGATCATTCTGAGCACATAACCATCCTTTCATATTGATTATTCTAAGCACAAAACCAGCATCTCATATTGATCTCTCTCAACACATAACCAGCCTCTCTTATTGATCAGTTTGAGCTCATAATCAGCCTCACTATTGATCATTCTCAGCACAAAACCAACCTCTCATATTGATCATTCCTAGTACAGAACCAGCTCTCATGTTGATCATTTTAGCACATAAACAGCCTCTCACATTGATTATTCTGAGCACATAACCAGCCACTCATATTGATCATTCTCAACATATAACCAGCCTCTCATATTGAACATACTGAGCACATAACCAGCCTCTCATATTCATCATTCTGAGCCCATGCCCAGCATCACATATTGATCATTCTGAGCATATAACCAGCCTTTCATATTGATCATTCTGGGCACATAACCAGGTCACCTCACTCATCCCATGACTACCCTCCCCAGGTCCACCCCACCCCATCCGAGGAACTACCCTTCCAGACGTGAGTGGTGTGTGGGGTAGTCAAGACGTGAGGGGTGTGTGGGGTGGTCAAGGCGTGATCGGTGTGTGGGGGTGGTAAAAACGGGAGAAATGTGTTGGGTGGTGCAAACATGAGGGGTTTTTGGGGTGGTGAAAACGTGAGGGAAGTGCGGGGTGGTCAAGGCTTGAGGTGTGTGGGGTGGTCGAGACGTGAGGGGTGTGCGGTGTTGTCAATTCATGAGGGGTGTGCGGTGTTCTCAATTCATGGGGGTTTGTGGGTTGGTTAAGACGTGAGTGATGTGTGGGGTGGTCAAGACGTGAGGGGGAGTGTTGGGTTCTCGATATGTGAGGGTTGGTAGAGATGGAAGGGGTGTTTGGGATGGTCGAAACGTGAGGGGTGTGCGGGGTGGTCAAGACGTAAGGGTTGTGTGAGGTGGTCAGGATGCGATTGTTGTGTGAGGTGGTCAAGACTTGAGGGGTGTGTGAGGTAGTCAAGACATGAGGGGTGTGTAAGGTGGTCAAGACGTGAGGGGTGTGTGAGGTGTTCAAGACGTGAGGGGTGTGTGGGGTTGTCAAGACGTGAGGGGTTTGTGAGGTTGTCAAGAAGTCAGGGGTGCGTGGAGTGGTCAAGACGTGAGGGCTGTGTGAGGTGGTCAAGACGTGAGGGGTGTGTGAGTTGGTCAAGGCGTGTGGGGTGGTCTATATAATCTATAAATCTGGTGCAGTAGTCAGTGGTGATGACTAGTCTACAGGTAGGGTGAGGCAGCGTCTTCCTGAGATGGAATTCAAATGTAAATGCCTAGAGTGTGCACGGTCTTGGTGAGCGTGGACATGATTCTCCTATGGCTGGAGCGGCTCACCACACCTGCCTCACTAACATCATTAGGAAACTCTCATTGACTAATAACATATCCTGACTTTATGATAATCATGAGTGACCATAATTCAGTAGGGTGGTGAGTCAACATGACTCACTTATTTCTGAGAGTCCTTGGAGGTGTGACCTTACAGGATCTTCCTCACTATATATATATATATATATATATATATATATATTTTTTTTTTATACAAATTCGCCTTTTCCCGCGTCAGCGAGGTAG
>JAYMFT010093741.1:0-13950 GCA_038088735.1 Panulirus argus | reverse complement strand
AAATAAATATATATATATATATATATATATATATATATATATATATATATATATATATATATATATATATATATACTGTCGCTCTTCTTGATGACAATTACGCAATTCTGATGAGTCATTATATTGTGCAATTTAATGTACATCTTCAAAAATTCACATACAGGTGAAGTCAAGTTTTTTTCCTCCTCCAAAATTCGTAAATATTTTACTTTGTCCCTTTTCTTTTCTCTTTATTAACCCCGCTATATTTCAATCAAGGTCCGTCCTTGATGTGGACTTCTGTCCGTGTTTTAATCAGTACGAGAGTTCTTGGTTATCAGTCGTTAATACCGCGGAAAAATAATTGTAGAGAGTGTACTCTGACCTGGTCTGATGCAGCGAGCGGTAACACGGGGCCAAGTTCACATTCCGGAAATCGTTCCACTGAAAACGACGTCACCGCAATGCAAAATCCGACCCCATGACCCAACGGTACGGCCTGACTTCAGCTCGACGGTGCGACCGTTGACCACGACGGTACTACCCAAAACACGACGGTGATGCCCTGGAGCACGACGGTAAGACCATCAAGCCCAAATGGTACGGCTTTTATACCGGCTGTTTCGACCCCTCAGAACGACAGTACGTCCCATGGGGGTACGCTGGCCTGATCATCCCTCCCAAAGGTCGTACCGTTGCGCTCATGGGTCGCACCGCCTTGCTCGTACGGTTGAGACATCTTGCCTCCACGCTTCCCAGGTACAACATGTCTTCTGTGTGCTGTGTGTAGCATATTCCTGTCTTACGGTTCATTACATACTGTTTGTATTCACAGCGGTTCCTTGTCGCACTCCCAAGTGAGGCTGTGCGGAGTACCGGACCGAAATGAAAGTATAAACGCTTGGAAGTTGTGGCCCTTCCAAAGTGAAAACACACACATACACACACACACACACACACACACACACAAATGTAAAGAAACTTTAATAGATATGGCCCCGCGGGTGCAACAACTCTCTCCTCACACAATAAGTAATTATGCACACACGTGAGAAAAAAAGAGAATGTTAAAAAAAAGCGTTCGAATGTTTGTAACGTTACCTAAGATGGTTTCAGGGATGCAGGGCTTTTTATCTTCGCAATGTGGTATAACTTCACATCCACCTACTCAGGCATCAGGAGGTGCTGAAGTACAACGTTAGTTTCCTAGTGTGGAATCATAAACTGAATTCATATGGGGATGAATGAATTCATCACATTCTACACGACACACATATCCACCTATGAGCCCACAACACTACAGTTACACACGGGCAGCCCTGTGCCAGTAATGGCACTCCGAGCACACACACACCCGACTTTTGCCAGTAATGGCACTCCCACCAAAGGGCTGTCATCGACATGGGCCTGTGCCACGCTTAATCTTGGCGAATTCTTACATACACACATATAGTGGGTATCTACGTCAAATTCTTAGTAAAAGTATAACTTAGACCAACAACAGTACTGTAAGGACCATTTAAGGCAGTGTGTGTGTGTGTGTACATGGGAGTAAAACATGGTGCATATACACAAGTTTAAGAAGACAGGGCAAAATGTGTGTGAAACTTATTCACGTTAAAACAAAAATCGTGATCTTGGAGTTATCTTGAACATCCGAGGAAACAGTTCAAAAAAAATCGACTGGCGGTAATAATAACTGGCGCTGACGGCCTATACTGACCCAGGCAGTCGTTAGGCCTACAGCCCATGTAACCAACCGGCCAACATCAGTCGGCATCACTGTCAAAGAGAGATTAATTTTAGCCGGTTTTATTATCCGCCAGGAGTGAGGGGTAATTCACTGCAAGCAGGTGTGTCCAATGACAGGAACGGCCGTTACTACCTGCCTGGCTAATTGCTCCTGTTGGCTTGGTCACACAACCCAGCCAGAGATCTGAAACATTCGATTCAAACTCGCGACTCCCACAGGAGTCTCACGACCAGAATGTATCAGATGCGACGTCAGAAATAAAGAACGAAATCGTAATAACGCTGGCTGGACTCGAGACGATTCCCAGCGAATGACAGAAGAAATACTTATTATTTCCTGGTTGGTTGGAGAGGCATGGACGGGAGCTGTACAGTGCGTGTGTGTACGGGCGACTCCGGAAATACCTACCAAACAGCGTTAACGGCCGCGGGATTAATTCTTTCCTACAGCCATCACACAACGGCTCATGACACCTCATAAACCGTGCCGATCGAGACCAATTACATTCTTAAGAAAACAGTCTTGTTATGATAGCGGCGCCTGTAACACCACATCTTTGTTATGTTACAAACCACATTCATGGAAACACTCTCGTAATGATACCCACACTGGTTTTAAAAAATAATTTTCAAAGAGAACGACAGAAGAACCGAGAGAACATATCAAGCAGATTAATGCCGACATAATAGCATTACTGAAGACAAATACGACAATAAACATAATTTACCGTCTACCCAACAGGAAGGGGAACCTGGTGCACAACACGAACACTAATGCAGAAAACGGACACCAAAAATAACAATATTAATTCACTTTGCTTTACTACAGTTTTTATGGCAGAGTTGTCCTTTACGTCAAAAGTGACAATATACATATAATCTTGTATATGTTATAAAGTAAAATTGCATATAATACTGTAAATCTCGGAGGATAAACTAGCCAGATAGCACTCCCAATAACACAGCAATTTGAATCATACCGCAGACTGCCGTTACATCAGCACCCTAATTCTATATGCGGAGTCGCCATCTTGTGGAGCCTCGTGATCACACTGCCGACCTAACTTACAAATCCATCTGTCCGGTGAACATCAGCGGTTTTAGTTTAATTAGTTTGTGAAGGAAAGTTAACAACGGAACTCACTAGGCTTTCCAGCGAGAGAAACCGAATGCTCGTCAGGCCTGTTTTGTTTACCGTCTGACAAATACATATCCAGCGAACTGTTAAGAAAACAGAGAAAAAGAAAAATAACAAGGGTCCTTCACCCAGGCCAATCGAAGGACTGGAGGAGATTGGTGGTTAACTGAAGCGTGTTCGTATGTGCTTTTTGTCTGATGTTTCTGGTGTCAAACATGAACAATTTTGCCACGCAACCAATCACTCAGCGGCGTCCCTTAGACAAAA
This sequence comes from Panulirus argus, assembly GCA_038088735.1. Taxonomy (NCBI): domain Eukaryota; kingdom Metazoa; phylum Arthropoda; class Malacostraca; order Decapoda; family Palinuridae; genus Panulirus; species Panulirus argus. Next base: position 10,814 of record JAYMFT010093741.1, on the reverse strand, counting down.
CACCCACCTAGTCAGGCCAACACACAACCAACCAGTTCGTCATTTAACCAAACAAAGCGATGGCCAGTGACACTGGCTACATGACCAACCTGTCACTGGCCACACTGCTGTACCCCCGAGCACGACGGTGCTGCCCTTGAGCACGACCTACGAGCTTCATGCATGACGGTAGTACGGCCCTCGAGCACATCAGTACGTGCCTTGGGTATGGCAGAGCCTAGCCTTCGACCACACCCTTCCCAGCTAGGTCAAAGATCATGCCACCTGTACTCAGAGCTCGTACCGTCGAGTTCAAGTCATCAAAGTCAGTTATAAAACCTCACAACGTAAAAACAACAGCAGCAGTTCCGCTAAACGCACTCCGCAGTAGAGCTAGTCTTTGTAACTGACTCGACAACAAAATCAACCATCCAGTCAGAGCATAAACCATAATTAGTCCATTCTACTGTTTGATATAAAATCTTTATCATGTAGATATACACAGACAGCATTTCAACGACAGCTTGAGTAGAAGGTAGAGTACATGTCTAGGGGTTGGGTGGAGGCCAGTACAGAGCGTACGGTGGGTACAATATACGGACAAAGGAGGGTGACAGGTGGGGCCAATTCAGCCCAGGAACCCACGGCGTGCTCTCCCCGGCAGACGAGGAGGGAAGTGTTAGGGTATGTCAGATACATGATACATAACTACACGATACTAATTGACAATGACGGTAACATATGTAACAAAAAAAAAAAAGGATTTATTGCATTTGTATAATACGAGTCAAGCTGACACATCATAAACATATCAAGTGGGTCGTATGGGTACGAATACAGACATTATAATGAGGGAGATAAAAACAGTTGTTAACACTGATAGTAACACAACGGTCAAAGCACGTATGTCATGTAGTTCCAAAATGTATCTGCACGGAGCATGGTTACATCAGGCACCTGTACAGCTCAGGGCTTGACAATTTTGGGTACAGTGATATAACATCTTCAAGTCTACTGCTTCTCAGAAGAGTGGTCACAAAGCTGTCGAGACTGTATGTAGGCCTTGAGGTCTAAAATCAATGATACTGGGACACTCGCTATCTATGTGGCCATCCGGTGGCAGAACAGAGTCGGCACTACTAAGCCACAAACCAGTTACAGAGGCACTCAAGCAATGAGTTACGTGATGAAACCGTAAATGCTGACACTACAGTTAAGTTTGAATAGCTGTGCGATAATAAAGGAAGTTGAAAAATAAACGGGGCCCCACGAGTGTAGACAACCCCCCCATGAACTCAGCAAACAGGTAATTATACAAGTAACACGCCCAATGACCTGTGCAAACAGGTAATTACATAAGTAACAAGTCACATAACCAATGAGTCAGCCACTCATCCATATATACGACTACCAGACACGACCAACCAACCAAAATTAATCAGTTTTACGTAAATTATCCCCAAGCACAATAGTTCAACCATGGAAGACAATCACCTATATTACATCTAACTACCGGTAACTGAACACCCAACCAGTCAACCACACTATCATGTATCCAAACAAAACGATGCACGCCATCCATGCAAGTCTCTCCAACCGCCCGACACAAAAGCATCCAACCAGTCAACCAAGCACGTAACAAGAGCAACCAACCAACCCAACCAGTCAGCCCCACAACACATGCTCTTCCACGGACCATCCAATCAGGTTGTCATCAATTCCACCAAGCCAGCGCGACAGGCCAGACAGCGTCGTGTGCTCCTGGTTCACCTGCCTCAAGATACACATAAACCATCCACATACTCCCTCACAACCTCCCACCATATTCACAAACCCAACTCGAGCGCAAGGTTAAGACCCTCCGAATACTCCCCTAATACCCTTCATAATGACCTGGCCTCGCTATAGTGACAAGGGCCGGCCGTAATACCGAGGTCTCACAGCGAGGCGGGCGGGTATGCGTGGCGTCCTGGTACAGCCTCGTTCTAGCCTAATGCGATCAATAATTGGGGGGAAAGTTATAAGGTGGGGCCGTGTTATGTATTTCCCAGGGTCTGGGAGGCTCAGTTAATATCTGACATACCCGCCAGCTGTAGCCCTCTGCTGTAATCTACCAGACACCCGACTAGACTGAGAATGTGTAAATAAATATGATTTATCATCGCTCTGGGCTAAACCTGCCGACGCGATCGCGAACACTTTACATCTGAACCCATCATTGTACGAATAACAAGTGCATCAATATCCACTTACTCGCATCATGCATGGCAGTTTCCCCAACGTCAATAATCGATATGAGTTGTGCCATGGAGTTTAAAGGATCGTTTTAAATATCCGAGGCCATAAAAAACCCGCAGGCCAGTATAAAACCGACGGGTTTACGAGGTTGGTGAACCCACACCCCATTAATCGATATTCCCTGTACCTACAACGTCCACGACACTTGATAATGACACTGTCATTATATGACAAAATCTTTACCAAGGTTTCATTAAGTAATTATGAATTTCCCAATTTACTCGTGTGAAGCAAAATCAAGTGGCCACTGCATCATCAGTAATGTGTGTAGTTTACAGCTTAAGTTTTCTTGTAATGTGAAAAACACATAGACTTCTGCACTACCATAATGTCGGGAATATTCAAATACTTGGAGTCTGACCGTAAGGGAAAGGATGATTTGGTTTCGGTCGTTTACATAACGGAGTCAGGCAAGTGTACTAGTTTGTGTGATAATGGCTATAGAAAACGGGCATCTTACCTTCAGAGTGAGGCGGAAGAAAGTGGGAAGCAACGAGCGATACACAAGAGGAGAGGCGGGATGGAAGGGAGAGAGAAACACGAAGAGAGAGAGAAGGAAGGAAGGAGAATGTGGCAGAACATGAGATGTGCAGTGACCATCACGAGCGAACATCTACGTTAAGTATTTCATGATCCTCACAACATTTTGAGACGAAAATAAACACCGAGGTCTTGACTCACCATTGGGAAACACAGCTGACAACAGAAAAAAAATATGCACTCCGCCTAAATATTCAGACACATAATAAGTAACCTGGCTGACGTTTCATACATAGTAAAAATACGTCCTTAATCCTAAGGTGGCTATAACCTTGGCGGTGGTGTTCAGGCGTCGTGTGTTAACTTTCGGAGGTGCGCGCGCCACCAGCAAAGAATATACCATTTTAGAACATACATTTGGCTATAAAAGGGAAGGGAACGACGCATGCAGCCGCAGTCACAGGGAAAATAATGTGGCCCGAACGGCACCATTGTCTTAGTGCTGGGCTCGGGTGTTAGGGCCCGGGAACACCTGGAATGACCGGACCACCCATTACCCAGGCTACGTTAAGCCAAATTGGACGTGTGTGCCTCCTTAATGACCTTACCAGGTGATAGCCACAACTAACCTACCTTTGGCTCGCCAGAACAATGGGAGGACCACGCCAGCGTCGGCAGTAATGGTGGGAGGTGCAGGCCGGGGAAATGCTAACCTTCTTGCGCTACCTTGTCCTAAGCAAATCAGGCAGGCCGCACGAACCGATCGTACACCAAAAGAAACGTATATAAATATGCGATATAAAACTGTCGATAAAGCGTGCATCAGCGGAACAAGCGAGAGGGAAACCAGAGAGTCGTACAAGTCAGAAAATGGCGAAGGTGCGTCCCGGGGGAAAATACCTCGCCAACCCGCGGTGGGCGGGAGACGGGAAAAGTACAAGTCTTATCCCCGCTACCACTATCAACACCATCGGCAGTCATACTGTAAATACTCCCAACAGCTGTAAATGACTGGTATACACCAGGTTGGGTCCTGTGGTAAAATATGACGGTAATGAAAGTATAACATGAGAGTGGATGTGAGTGAGGCAGGGAGGCCACCGAGGGTTATGTAGGGCGATGGTCTGGTAAGGACGCGACGGGCCACCAGGAGGACCGTACCTCCTCCCGCCCGGCATAAAGGAAAGGAAAAGCAAGTCGACGGCCGGCCATTGTACACCTAATATATGTTTAATTGTGAACACCACACTGCTTTTAATCCCCGGGGCTCAGTCTGCCTCACGTTACCACAGAAAGCTTGAGTCTTTCCTGATGCATCGGTCAATACCAGCAACAAACGGTTAATAAACATTGGATAAAAGTGGTGGAAATATATTTTTCCCTGCCCAACCTCGTTTACTGGACAGCCCTCTTTTTCTCTAACACAAATTCACTTCTCCTGACCCAAAAGACCACAGGGGTTGTTCATTACTACTGTACTTGCGATACAGTTATGAAAATGTTACATTAGAAGGTTGGCATGTGTGGATCAATCTAGCTCCTTGTCTGAGGAAGTGGCTTCCCCCTTGCATACGCTCACGTCTCCTCCTGGCCCCTGCTGCTGCTGCTGGACCCCCTTCAGACCGGCAACCACGCACCTCCCACCCCTTATTGTCTAAGTTCAGAGACACGCACCGTGTCCTCCTCATACTTCTGCTGCCTCTCCTTCTCTCCATGTACCAAAACTTCGCTCGATAACTTTCGTTCACTTTTATTTTCGCTCTGTCCAAAATACACTGAATCATCGCTCTTGTATTTTCACTGACACAATTCTTCCTCTATTCTTTTTTTGATACTTCCACATTTGCTCTTACATCATTGCTGTACTTCTGGCAGACACACTCACTCCAACACACCCTTAACAGCGAACCATATTCTCCCTTCCCTCAGTCCATCCAAACTTACAACACGGAGCCTCTCACTCTGTACCACAACCCGAGTCACTCCCCAACTCACACGTTCGAACATCGCTCACTAAACCCAATCCATCTCTCTCTCCCACCGTCACACACTCCCAAACTCACGCGCTTACCCCGCACTCTCTCAACAATGTTCTCCCAACTTGCGAGGCTTGTTATTAATAAAATTCAGTGGGTCGTTCACTCCATCCTCATTTCTAGTACTCCGTACCACGATCATATCTGATTAACGTTACAACACTAAACCCGGCATCTAACTAAAGGATACACACTTTAATATCTAACTTTTCCGATAAAACCCGTAGGCAACTGGCGTCCCCCACCGGCTGCCAGGGCATAAGGGGAGTGTTGGCGCGGTAGGTCCGATACAGGTGACGTCTGCACAGCGCATGACATGAACAGATGGGTTTGGTGTATAAACAGGTTGCTTGCGTGGCTCTGTTTCTGGGCACGCTGCGTCATTCCCACCATATTATATATTACTCTCCCGAGCACGATGGTACGAGCCGTTGAGCATGATGCATAGGACTCTTCAGCACGGTGTTGCAATCCAACGGCACGACCCTTAAACGCATTTCGATCCCAGAACACGAAGATGCGATCCTAGAGCACGAAGTTACGACCCTCGAGCACGGTACCTTCTAGAAACGTGACTGTACGGCCCTCGAGAACGACGGGACCACCGTATGACATGCTGGCCTAGCCACCATACCCAGGGATAGTATCGCCGGACACAATGTAAACCAACCGACTATATAATCACCGTACACACACACTGCTATGTATTTTTAGCCAAATGGTTGCCTACAACTAATAAAACGTTATTCAATTATTTATTTATTTCATTCACACATACATACACACACACCCACGAGTGATGGGGCCCCACGAGTGTAAAACTCCCTCCCATTCCAGGACAGATAGGCAATTACTCTCACACAAGAACCACATATACATTCTAGGAGGCCACGATCATGTTGACACAGTAAAGTTTTTACAGGTCAGATGAGACTCCTAAACTAAAGGTCATAGCAAGGGACGAGGCAAGAGAAGTGTACCAGGAGGAACGTGTGGAAAATTTCAACAACAGAAGAGTGGATACTTGGAACGAACCAAGCCAAGATGAGCTAAAAGTGGCCAGCAGAGGAAATTTGAAGTATGTGTAAAGAAAAGGCAAGCATGGTAGGCGAGTCTCCGAGAGTGTAAAACTCTCTCCCATATGTACTAACTGAACACACACGCATGTAAGAGTAATGACATGGTACAAATACACAAGGTTAAGACACGGGGCAACAAGGGTAAAAAAAACTCTCTCCGTAACACACAAACTAATTACACACATGACGTCATCTCTTCCTGTTCTCGCGCCACTTTCTCGTCTCAGTTCTCGTCTCATTGCACACGAACGTAAAATGTCACTATTACTGTCTTGGATTTATGAACAGGAGACGGTAGAGACAGTTAAATCCATGAACATTCTGATAACATCAGGTACATCTCGAGAAAAAAATCTTAGAAAACGCAAGTAAGCACTTGTACCCAGATCTGGGCCACAGAAAACGAAATGGCGGTACAAAACTGAAATTTTATCATTATAAAATCATCCGCTAACAACTCCCTTCCAGTATAGTCGAGCAATAATGAATGAAAATGATCAAAGTAATGAAAACTGCAATGAGATTTTTTAACCCTTTTTAAATAACAAATAACGCAAAGGTTCAAATCCTGGTTGCGGCAGTCGGTCCACAGTCAACCCAGCTGTTCATCCACCCCAAGGGTACCTGGCTCAGGCTAGGATTAGGGCCTCTGCCGCCCGTGCCGTCTCAGCTTAAAAAAAAAAAAAAAAAAAAATTACAAGACAATCAAAATTTAGCATCCAATCTCCTTCATTTCCTCTCTACTCCCGCTTTGTGTGTGTGTGTGTGTGTGTGTGTGTGTGTGTGTGTGTGTGTCGTGGGGGAGGGGACACACGAAGGACCTATAAGGAATCTGCTCTCCTCCTACATGTCAACATACTTTATCTATAGCCTACTTCTGTAAACCGCTGTGGTCCATATATATATATATAAATGGTCACAGACCCAACCAGTTATATATATATGCCTCACACTCAGTGTCGGGGATATAAATAATGGTGTCAACCAACCAACTTGAACTGTACGTGACATCTATACAGTGGGGGTGTGTGGGTGGGGGGGACTATCTTAAGGCACCACACAACCATCATATTAACCTCCGTTTTCTATTAAAACAACTTGCCTGCCTCTTTTTTTTTTTTTCCCATCATCCAAACAACCTGTTACCCTACGCTTTCGTTTTCTATTATCCAGCCGAAATCTTAGCCTCCGTCTTCTAATATCCAACCAAACTGTTAGCCTCCGTTTTCCATTGTCCAACCAATGTTACCCTCCGTTTTCCATTATAAAACCTCAACGTTTACCTCCATTTTCTACTACCCAACGAATATCTTTGCCTCAGTTTTCTACAACCCAACCAACGCGTTACCCTCCGTTTTATGTTATGAAATCAACTATTTATTCCCCGTCCTCTAATATCCAACCTACTCGTTGGCTTCCCTTTTCTGCTACCCAACTAAACTGTTAACCTCCGTTTTTTACTATCCAACCAACTGGTCAGCATCCTTTCTATATGATACAGCCTTAATTTTCAACGATCCAGCCATTCTTTTTGACTTTTTAGCTACCCAACCAACTCATGAGCCCCTGTTATTTAGTACTGACCAACCAATCTCTTACCCTCCATTTTCTACGACCCAATCAACCTGTTCACATCAGTTTTCTACTACCAAACCAACTCCTTTCATTCCGTTTTCTAATTCTCATCCACCCCGTTAGCTTTCTTCGAAGTCTGAGCTCTTCAGCAACTCTTTGCCTTGAGGCTGACTTTTCCATGTCTAGCAAGATTGTAATCTATTTCTTTCATTTTAAAAATTTTCGTCTGGTATGTCTTATACATACATGAATACATGACATGTACATTTCTTAAGGAAACTGATTCACGCCCTCAGCACAACCCTATGATCTCCAAGCACGACGGTACGCCCCTACAACACGACCCTTGGGCACGGCGAAACGACCCGGTGATATATAAGGTCATCGTTATACCCAAGGACAGCACCGTCGTGTTCTGGAGACCGTTCTGCCGTGCTCCACGGCTTAAAATGACGCATGAACTAAAGTTATAATACTTTAACAAAATACATAACTTCTTTTCCTAATATCTAGAATTTGAATGACTTTTACATCTCTCAAGTAATGAAAGCACTGGCATTAAAGTTTACAATTCGCACTGACACAGGATTTATATTCAGAGATGTAAATTTTTTTTCCTTTATTATTGCGATTTACGATCAATTGCAAAAGAATAAAATTTACGAGTCACTCTGAAATTTTTTCCAACGTGATCTTGAAGATGATATTAACTATGAACAGTTTTGACGTGAAGGAAATGCAAGTTATTGTACGTTTTCTCTCAACATCGTCGTTCTGTCACACACCTTCTATTTTCTCTCATAAAAAATGTTCCTCATCCCGTCATTTATCAATTTTAGTTTTATGGTTTATCACCAACTCCCAGGAGTTTAGATCATTATCTTTATTATCAGACACTTATCTTCTAACCTTGTCAAAATATATGCTATTGTTAAATTTAATAACAAAAGATTCACTCATTTAGTCAATCTTTTTTTCAAATTAACCTCCAACAATATTCTTCAACAACAATTTCGCCATCAATCATTCTCTCCTTCATTCCACCATTTCCTCTTCCCAAGACCATCACCAACACAACTTCTCTCCTACAGTATACCCTATTATCACCACGACAAATTGTTTCTCAGACAAAGATCCCTACCACATCGCTACCTCACATTGTTTCTCCTACAAAACACTCTTCCATTACCACTGCAACTTTGTGTATCAACAGTGCATCCTTCAATCACCGCCAAAACTTGTTCCTCCAACACTGCACTTTTCCATCACCAGCACAACTTGCTCCTACACTACTGCACCTTTCCATCACCAGTACAACTTGCTTCTCCAACAATGCATCCTTCCCATCATAATACCACCCGATTCCCTGTAACCTGCCGCTTGGATGCCAAACAAACCACGAGAATATCAGAACTTCAAACGTAATTGCAATGATTGTGGGCAGTGATAAATGCTGAGTGGGATTCGTAGGAAGGAAAGGTTTTTCCAAGCTCGATATGTCTGATCCCTCGTCTGAATGTAGACTGACAAATTGCGCCACGACACTGGTAGCGTAAGATGGATTAGGCTCTTAGACGTGGATACACTGAGAATATATGGAGAAACTTCGAGAATGCAATACTTCACCATGACAGAGTCAGCGTCCCGCGAAAAGTTAAAAATAAAAGGGTGTAGCGTTAAGGAAGGAGCCAAGCTGGATGTCTTAAGAAATTAATGAACTATTTAAGCGTACAAGAAAACTCTTTAGGTATCTAAATCATGTGGTACCCAACAGGACAATGAATTGTACGTGACATTACAAAGATACTGAGAAGATAACTTCTAACAACTTGAAGAATAACTATTAACAGTTCTATAGTTAAAAAAAAAAATGGTATGTTAACTTGTGAAAATAAAAAATTGCTTCCATCCTAAGTGTTTACTATCGATAATTCTTCAGCTATACCAGAGGGCCAAAGTGCACCTGTAAACACCAAAGGCGAAATATTCGGCATAAAACATATCAAATGACATGTAGAAATTCATGATCTAGAGTAACTACATCTGAATAAGTTATCTGGTCCTGAAGGTACCTCAGCGAAGGGTACACGAAGGATGCGATAACTCTTCACAAGGTCCTGGCCAGTCTCATGCCGAATACGCTGTTCAATTCCAGTCATCAAACTTGTTCAAAGACGAAGAAAAACTGGAACGCATTTATACGAGAACCAAACTAATTCCGTCTCTCAGATTTATGCCTTAAGAATATAGACTTGGAGGTCTTCAATCATCTAAAAAATAAGACCTCTGAAGACTTTTCAAGACGCTGAATAATTTCGTCGACGTAACATACGAAAATTTCTTCATTAACAAAATATAACAGTAGGAATTGAAAAGGTGCGACATGTAATAGTATAGTGGGCTAAATTTTTCTCTCTCCGCCGAAGAGACGTCAACCGCTGGAGTAAATACATAGACTATCAACACTTTCAAATCAATTACTTCAGCGATATCTCTTAAAAGTATAAACTTATGCCTCGTGAATTAACGTACCCTCTACCTTTTCTTTTTCCGAGTCCAGCTTCAGCGAGGCCGTTTCTATCTGCAGTAAGACACTTTTTCCCGACACCACTTTCCTAAAAAACATCCAAGGCAGAATACATTCATCAAATCAAGTGGTGTTTCTTGTAAGCTTCCGTCCCCCAGCCCCTTTTGGCAGTTGAACCGGAGGGAGAGGTGGGCGGGGGAGGTGCCTTTTGTTCTACCATCCTGTTTCTACCCCACTTGGAAAAACACTGCAGATAACCTCGTCATTTGAGGTCCAGTTATCTATCATTCCCACGTATCTCAGCAGAGCCGCCCTCCTTCCCGCCTCAGCAGGGGCGCTCTCAGCCCTCCTCCCCCAGCTGTTGGCGGTGCAAGATGTCAATACATGGCGGGTGTTGGTGACGCTCTGCCCTCCCTCCCTCCATCCCCCCCGACCGCCCCGCACGGCTTACACCCACCCACCCATCACGACCGCCCCCCCCCCTCACACACCAAACCATCTATGTGCCAGCCAACCTCTCATCTCCCACACACCACACAGAACCAACGTGGTATAATCTACACCCAACTAGCACCACACACATCATCAAGATGTTATCACACAACCACAGCACTAATCGGAACGCGAGATTTGCCCCCTCACCATCAACACCCAGTATGATTACATTCATAAGCTAAACTCTGAGGCAAGCTGAACTTGCTCTCAAGCAGCAAATATAAAATCTGTAACGCATTTTACATCTTTATTTAGTAGTAGCTTTCCTCTAACCTGCAATATATATATATATATATATATATATATATATATATATATATATATATATATATATATATATATATA
>JAYMFT010093730.1:2277-13951 GCA_038088735.1 Panulirus argus | reverse complement strand
GGGATATTTGAGAGTGACTGATATATATATATATATATATATATATATATATATATATATATATATAAACTTCCTAGAGGGATACCGAAGTACTTCGAGAGTTAACGAAGTACGTAAAGGACACAGAAGTCGATGGTTAACGACGCGCGCCTCGGGACATCGAGTTTAGTACTACTTTGACGCTACGGACGGCGTATTGTTCACAATGCACTCGGTCGTTTTAGGCGAACATTACTTTTGGCAGAACGGTAATTCCAGTAAAAAGAAAAATGCTTAAATAAATCTTAGATAAAGCTTAGAAGTTCCATTCTTCCAGCGGGGGTGAAGACAGCTTGTCAGTGCTTTGCTGGTTGATTCTAGGAAAGGACCTCGCCATAACTTCCACCCTTCTGGGTCATACTCGTACACCTCGGGCTTCCAAAACGTCTTTTCTTCTTGGGCTGCTTTTTGGTGTCACGTTAAAGGTCAAGTCATTCATTTCTGTACGCAGGAGGTGGACGCTGGAAAAGCCAGGACGGTTAAGTTGTGGACAGTAGCCGCTCCAGGGAAGTACTGATCTCCTGACTTACTTACGAGTGTTGAAGTGACGCACGGAACTTACTTACTTACTTACTTACTTACTTACGACCTCTGTGTCAGTAGGTCGTGGACAGCAGCTGCCCCAAGGGAAGTACTCTACCATCCCTACCCTACCCTCCGCGTCAGTAAGTAGGTTGCAGAAAACGTAGGCGGGTTATCAACTGCGTGGACGCCACTCGCGGTAATCACGCCAAACTGAAGCGGATGTGATCATCGTCGTCGTCATGGCTTGTGGTCTTACACACTGCAGCCGTTGATGGCGCTGTTGGTCATGTTGATGACGATGATGACAGCTGGTGGTGATGTCAGCTGGCGTGACAGCTGAAGACGAGACGTGTTGTGGTGACAGTCAGTGTTTATGTGTATATATGTATATATAAACACAATGGCCGTCGCTTCGTGATTATGAGGGGATGCTCGTATATACACTGGTGGCAGCTGACGACGCTGGATGTATCTTCAACAGACCTTAACCCACTGTCGAGGTAGTTGGTAACACTGATTATGTTACGTTAGATGAGAGATAAATAAAGATAGATAGATAAATAGATAGATAGATAGATAGATGGATGGATAGATAGATAGATAGATAGACAGATACGTGGAAGCTAAAGCTGGTCGATCCGTTGCAGGAGGCCATGGCATTAAAACAACCCCCCCTCTCTCAACATGACCCCTCCCCTCCCCCCCTTCCCCCCCAGCACTCAACAAGCAGTGAAAAATCACTAAAAAACAATAAGATTAATTTTCCAAGCCGACCCCGCGATATTGATCTCTCCCCTGACGTCACTGCGCACATCACACTGGACCATCTGCCCAGGGAGCAATTGTCTCTCGTTAATGACCTGAAACGCTCCCTGGCTCGTTCGAGAGGGGGGGGGGGGGTCAGAGGTTGTTCGCTAGCTGGCTCAATCGCCAGCGAACCACCCCATTAAGGCAGCTGAGAGGTCAGAAGAGAAGGGCCGACTGTCTTCAGAGGTCCTGTTTTATGGCTTTGTCTTCGGCAGCTTGAGGGACGCAGGTCGGGGCCTTCGGAGAGTCCAGGACCCTGCCTTCGGCAGCTTGAGGGACGCAGGGTGAAGTCCTTTGGGAGGTCCTGGAGCCATCAAGTCTGAGTTCAACCAGTGGGGGTTAGTAACTTTATTCCTCAGATATAACGAACGCTGACGATCAATTTCCGACGGAACTCTGCCAGCGAACGGGGCTCTGGGTGATATTGCTGCCAGCGCACACACTCCCTGGAGCCAAGCTTCAAGGTCGAGTTACTACGAACACAAGGAGAATACAACATTAAGTTGATTTCCTCAGCTTTCTCGTTAAAGTCGGGGTGTCCTTGTCTTGCCCCCGTCGAGCGTTACAGGCAAGCCTCACTGACTACAGTTACCTGCGCAAGTTTTGAAGTAAGAGATAAAAAAAAAAGTTATAAAAGGAATATGGTCCATATATCTGTGGCTGTCTGTCCGCGTGTCTGTTTCTGTTTGTTTATGTATTGATCCATGTCTGTACGTTCGTCTCTATGTCTTCCTGTCGGTTCTCCATGGGTATGATGGATAGGGCTGTGGCTCACGGAATCTCGCGGGCCGGACTTCGAGTCCTGGCTGGACTGGGCAGTCGGCCCACAGCCAACTCGGCTCTTCATCCTTCCCTCGGGGATGGTCGGGTGAATGGAGAACCTGGCGTAAGTTGAAGTTTGTCCTGGGTTGATCGTACAATTTCTCCCGAGCTGAGTCCACCCTGTCCTGAGACTAATCTCTCCGTCCTGAGCTGATGTCTCGAGCTAGGCTCACTATCTGTCCCGAGCTGAGACCAGTCTTTGTCCTGAAGTGAGCACAGTCGGTGACGTATTCTCCCGTCATGTGGCGGAGGGGCGTCTGCGGCAAGGGAGTATTTCCTGACCTGCGGTGACTCCAGCTGCTTCGTGCTCTCCGCTACTCCCTCCCACGTTCTCATCTCCCCTCCCTCCCCCCCCACCACCGCCCCCCTTTCCTTCCCTCCTCCCCTCATTACCAGGACTCCCCTCCCTTAATACCAGGTCTTCCCTCCCCCCCCCCACCAATTACCAGGTCTTACTCATCTATCAGGTCAGGTCTCCCTCGTGACCAGGTCTTACCTATCTATCAGGTCAACTCTCCCTCACTACAAGGTCACCTCTCACTCACTACCAGGTCACCCCCTCAGTCACTACCAGGTCAACCCTCCCTCACTACCAGGGTTCCCCCTCACTCACTACCGTATCTTCCCTCCCCCACAGACCCACTACGATCCTTTCGACATACATATAAAAATCTGGGATTTCATTACATTCTCAGAATACATTTACTCACGCCTCCATAAAAAGCTTTTGACAAAGTACCACATAGAATATAGTTGCGTACTATCCAACCCTTAGTCATAAGAAAAGGGATCTGTGCTCGGAGAGCAGACTGGATCACGTATAGAGAACAAAGAGAGATCGTAAATGGGGGAAAGAACCGAGTGGCTCAGCGTGACAAGTGGGGTACCACAAGGATCATTCCTATGACCCATATCTTTTATAATTCATATGAATGATCTAAAGACATGACTGGTAGTAGTAGAATTTCAAAGTCTGCCGTCGATACGAGAAAAAAAAAAAAGAAAGAATTACAATCCGATTACAGGAAGACTGTTTGATGATTCATAGTGACCGAGACCATCTTACGGAGTGATCAGACAAATGACAAACGGACCTTCAGTGTTGACAGACGCAAGGTAATGCATTCTAGCGATAGAAAAGACATAATTGCGAGAATAAAACGTTCCGGTAAGCCATCATCAAAAGCAGAGAGAGACATTGGGCAAATAATCAGTGACGACCTAAAATCCACAAAGCAATGACTAATTTCATATGACAAAGCCAAAAGAATGTCAATGGGTTCCACAGACAGATGTGTAAACTATCAAACGAACGGCGCACTACATTTTCTTTACACTGCCTGGGTCAGACCTCATTTGGAATACGTGTGTTTAGGTCTGGTATCCAAACTTGGCGAAAGACGTAGAAAGACTAGGACGTGTACAGAGAAGAGCAAAAATACTAATTCCACCGCTCAAAGATAAGACTCATGAAGAAAGGTTCAGGAGATCTAAGACTATTTTTGACCTATAAAGAAAATACAGACTCGGAGGCGATCAGGTAAAAGTATCTAAAATACTAAATAATTTCCACAGCATAACACAGAAATTTTTCATGTTACACAGAAATCAAATGGCAGAAACAACAGTATGAAGTTAAAGGGAAATGGACGTAAGGAAAAGCCGTTTTCTTCTAAGTTGTACAATCACAATCAATTGGAATGAAATACTGCCACATGTTCTCTTGTTGGAGATGACCAATCCAACTCAAGAGTGGGCCGTTTTGATACCTGCTTCCTTTCCTGCACGTCGAGGCCTTGGCACTCTCTATCTTCCCACGTCTTTCCCAATAACTATAACCTGATACATTTCAAAAGACAGGTCTTTCACTATCTCAAACAAATTCGTAAATACTTTCCCTCGTCTTTTCTTTTTTCGTTTCATAATTTTCTCTATGTTTGAATTAAGACCCGGCCTTGATGTGGAGTATTGTCGGAAACAAATAATGATATTGATCTCAGTAAATAAACATGTCTAACAGGAACGCTTAAACCTCCAGCAGGTAAGCTTCCCCATAGACTATCTGGTCTCCTGTCACCGGTCCTCCCCGCACCTCAACACAACGAACAGTAATCATGACATGATTGATCTATTTTACATTGCTCCTCGATCAATTGTACCGTTGATAAAGGTCATCCCGTGATTAAGGGAATCCCTAAGTCGCCTTTCCTCTCCTCTCCTCTCTACCCCCCCCCCCACCCCCACTGGCGTAGCAACTGTGGTACTCACCACTGGAACAGCCTTAATACTCGCCAGTGGAACAGATGTGGCACTCGCTACAGGAGTAGCTCTAATGCTCACCAGTGGAAGAAATGTGTAATCGTCAGTACTACATCAACCTGACCAAAACTTGCTTCTTGAATTGATGACATCAACAACAATTTTGTTATCGTTTGAGTCCTACAACAATGATTATATGATTAGGATTATGGTAATGAGTTTATTATATGGTAATGAGAGATCCATTCTTATGTCTCTCAGGTTAACCGTGGTTATAGACAGAGATCTAAGTAGTTATGGAAGCAGGTACGTCATCACTAAAGTGTACCTTAGGGAGAGCAGGTACACTACCATTACAGTGTACCTGTGGAAGGCAGGTACACCACCACCACAGTGTACCTGTGGAAGGCAGGTACATCACCACTAGAGTGTACCTGTGGAAGGCAGGTACACCACCACCAGAGTGTACCTGTGGAAGGCAGGTACACCACCACTAGAGTGTACCTGTGGAAGGCAGGTACACCACCACCAGAGTGTACCTGTGGAAGGCAGGTACACCACCACCACTAGAGTGTACCTGTGGAAGGCAGGTACACCACCACCAGAGTGTACCTGTGGAAGGCAGGTACAGCAGCACCAGAGCGTACCACTCTTAGAGCAGGTGCAGTGCAGTGTTCACATCAGCACTCAAGCGAGACAGCGTCGTCTCGTTCCACCCAACTCGGAGTCGTGGGTTGGAATCCCAATTAAGACGAGAGACATTTCTCACACTGCAGGGGGTTCGTTCGGTTGTCACTGCTGGCTGGGTCACTGTTCAAGGCGAGAGGTTTTGTTCTCTTGTCACTGCTGAGTCACCTGTTCAAGGGGAAAGATTTTGTTCTCTCTTGTCACTGCTGATTCACTGTTCGAGGAGGTAGTTTGTTCTCTTGTCACTGTTCATGGTGAAATATCGCTCTTATTTCACTGCTGGGTCACTTTTCAAGGAGACAGATTACTATAATTTTACTGCTGGCTCACTGTTTAAAGCGAGAGATCGCTTTTATTTCACTGCTGGGCAGCTGCTGTTCAAAGACGCAAGGATCACTCTTACTTCACCGCTGGGTCACTGTTCAAGGCAGTGAAAAGACGCTATCATTCCAGTCATTCCCATTCACCAGCTTACTCTCTGTGGTGGGCGTATATAGTAACATGATACACGGAATAGATTTAAACAAAAGTTCAGAAAAATCAAAAGGCGTTTTTTCTTTATTGCATTGGAAAAAAAAAGGCCCAACGGGCCTTTATTTAATCTTCGACACAGCCTTAGCCTTGTGTATGACAAGGCTTGAAAAAAAAAGAGCCTTTGGGTCCTACATAAAGTCAACAGTGATTTTTTTTCTCTAGTTAGATAAAGAAAATGCAATGTGTGGAAGTTGTATAGAGCAATGATGATCATCGATTGATAATGTTTAGATTATATTCCTATATGATTAATCTAGTCAAACGAATGATCATTGTCACATGATCAATGCAGTTTAAATCTTTTGAATTTTATAAGTTTAGGATTACGAAAAAAGCAGAGAATCAGTCCTACAAAATATGTGTTGGATCAACTCATATTATAAGTATGTAAAATAACTTCTTGGATATCTGAATTGACAACTGACTGACAGAATGGGATATAAAGATATCTTTCATATCTGAAAGTTCTTAAGGATAATCGTTCTGCATTGTTATGATGTTCTCGACGTGGTGTTCTGTCATTCTAGGGTGTACGTCTAGTGCATGTAAATTAGAATAGATGCCACCACCAGCAGCTACGGGTGTCGTAATGAGTATGTATATGGCTAACAAAGGTTTATTGTTTATGGGCTGGGGGCTGTGTGTGTGTATGTGTGTGTGTGTTTGATTATTTGTGCATGATAAGGGGGGGGGACCTTTATATTCGTGGGCCTACGTCTCCTATCCCAAACTTAATGCCATATGCATCCTCGAGATTTTCCAACGGTAGATGGAATTACTTGTTCTTGCGACGGACTGTTCTCCCTGTTCACACCTCTGTTCCTCCGTTCACCTCTCTCGCCCTAACTTCTAGCAGTGTCCACAAGCCTCAGCCTCTGTTCCTGTGTCAAAGAACTGTTTTATGTCAACGTCATCATGACCAGTTAAGAGTTTTTATGTTGTTTCATGTTTCCTGCACAGCTCTCATTTATTCCTTCCACTGTGGGGCGGGTTGAGGGGGGGGGGGCCTTCTCTCCTCTCCCCGTAGCTCACTATACCCAACTCTGGCACAATTCGTAGTGCATTCCTTCGGACCTTCTCCAGCAACTCCTTATGGACTTCATTTGAGACGATCAAACCAGTCAGGTATACACTATAACTCTGGGCGAACACAGGTCGCATGTATCTTTCTAAACATCTCATAGTCCTTGAATCTGAAGGCAAATTTGACGGTGATTAAAATATCGTTTGCTTTCATTCATTTCTCAAAGCGTCAAGGAGATGTCCAATCCCAAGTCCCTCTCTCTCGTGTCAGGATATCTGCATTATATTTTCCCCCTGGTACAGCACTCACCTTCAGGTCTTTGCAGACCATTTCCCACTTTCATGACCCGAACATTTCTAAAAGTTAGACTTCACGTGCCATTTATCTGACCGCTGTTGCATCCTGCTGAGGTCCGTCCCTTTGCAGGATACTCCAGTCCCCTACCACATCTCACTTCCTTCGCAATTTCGGCATCATCAGCAAACACGTTCAGATACAAGTCCACCTTCGTCTGGCAGATCATTTCCGAGGATCAGGAATGGCAGTGGCCCCAAGCGCTAGGGCCCTGAGGAACCCCACTTGTCATCTACGTTCGGCTTGAGGAGGCTCGCCTGACGAGTCTTATTTGTTGTCACCCACTGAGGTAGCTGTTAATCCACCCGAGTGGCCTCCTTGTGACTCCACGCTGAGCCATTTATCTTCGTCAGGAGACTCCTGATGGGGAACCGCATTAAATGCCTTCTGGAAATCCAGGAATATACAGTCTGCTTACCTATACCGTTATTCCTGGATGTTACAGACGCGCTCATAGAAACTACAAGAAGATACGTCTCACAAAATCTTTCCTTTCTGAATCCATCTTGGCTCCCAATCAGGAAGACTTATACTCCTCTAACTGTTCCCTGATCGTCTCCTCCAGTATCTTGCAAGCTACGTTCGTTAGTGATACTGGTCTATGAATCAGAGCCACTTTTCTCTATCCCCTTTCTTAAACACTGGCACAACGGTATCTCGTTTCCATTCCTTTTGGAACACTACCGTTCCTGAGGTCTCTGTCCACCCTCTCAGTATGCATGTGAACACCGAACTGGAACTTGGGCTACTTTGGAAGGGGCCTTGGCTTTATTTCCAGGGCCTTTCCACTTCTACTGGATTTTATTTCAGTGTTCTTTAAGCTATGGGTTTCCCTTCCTCTAGTTGGTACCAGTCGTAACTCCGGGTCAGGACGCTCTAGGAGAATTCCAAATTCATCTCTTCATATGAAAATCATATATATATATATATATATATATATATATATATATATATATATATATATATATATGAATCCACGCTTGCCTGACTTAGTGAGTGTGTGTGTGTGGGAGTCAAATGAAGACCTATTCACAATAGACACTCATTTGATCCTGTCAGATCAATAACAGATCTATTCTGTCCATTCGATTCTTAATCATTATATTTTTCTAAAATCTAAAACTAGTTATATATTGAAGAGTATAAAGGAATGAGAATATATAATTCTGAAAGGCTTTTTTAAGTAATGGTTATTGGCTTGCGGTAATGGTGCAAAATTTCTCCTCCTGACATCCACACGGCAGCTCAGATCATCCAAGGCGTACATGCTGTTGCTATATGTATACGCGTATACATGCATGCATATATGTAAATATACATTTCTTTTGTTCACCCGCGAGAACATGTGGGAATTTCCGGTCAGATCAAAACACACACACGCGCGCTCACACACACACACACACACACACACACATACATACACACGTATATTAAGTCATATCGACGGTAGAGCTCATCCCTGGTGTACAACAATGCACAAAATTGATCATTACGATATACTCACAAGGGTTACGCCCATCGGGCAATTACCGCCTATTCCTTCACTGCAACGGGACACTGCTTGTCTGCTTGGCTCCTAATTACCCCTGCTAATGAGCGCGCGCGTATGCGACACACGCGCGCTAATCACGCGCTTTGCCATCGTCTACGGAGAATTATTCCAGCCCGAAGGAGTCTTTGAAAGCGAAGGCCATCGCAAAGCGTGAACCGAAACGAGTTGAAATTACGTGAGTAATTATGGAATCAGCGCTCAGAGTAATGAAATTACGTTGCCCGGTGAAGGCTTTAAGCTATCAGTAATGGAACCGCGTAATCATTCACGGAATTACGTTGTCAGCGTCGGAATTACATTGTTGGTGGTGCGGTTAAGTTATCAGTAATGGAATTAAGTTGTTAATTAAGGATATCTTTTAATATTGAAGGTTCCAGGAGCGGACAAAAATTTTCCCCATCAAGGCTATTGTCTCCAAATTGAAATATAGAGAGAATTATGAAGCGGAAAAAAAAAGAAGAGACAGGGGGAAAGCATTTACGATTTCTTTGAGAAAGTGGAAGACCTGTCTTTTGAAATGGGCTTGGTCATAAGTGCTGGGAAAAAGACATGAGAAGGCAGAGAGTTCCAGAGAGAGGAGAGAAGCGCTTCGCTTTTCGGACAGTCCGAATAGAGATAATAAGGAGGGGCATAGGATTAGTAAGAGGAGCATCAGGGGGTGAGGGAATGTTAGAGTCATCCAAGGGGGAGTTAGAAGAGAAACGGGAACCAAAGAGAGTTAGTTAGTCGCTTTGTCAATGGGAGAGACAGCTATAGTGCCGTCAGGACGGAAAAGTAAGGGGAAGGTAGAGGGACAGAAGTTGTTAGAGATGCCCTTAGCAATGAAATTGCGTTATCAGTAATCATATTACAATACTGGCAATGAGATCACGTTATCAATAATGCCATCACGCTATTAGTAACGAAATTACTTTATCAAGAATGGAAATTCGTTATCAGTGATGGAATTACGCTATTTGTGACTGGATAACGTCGTCATCGACGGAATTACGCTGTTGTTAACGGAATTACGTTTTTCTATCAGTAATGGAATTACGATAGGAGAAGCGTATTTACGTCATTGGTAATTCAGGAACATTAGGAGATTGGTGTGTGGGAGGCGGACCGCTGGCCCGTGATGATGACTGGCAGGGGCACACTGTGGGTGCGTGGTGGGGGGAAGGGGGGGGGGCGAGCAGGTACCTCCCCCGTAGGAGGCTATGGAGGTACTCCCCCAGAGGCTATAGAAGTACCCCTTGGAGGTCAGTTTAGGTTTCCTTGTTTCCGCGAGGTAGCGCTGGTGACAGATGAGCATCTCTGTAGCTATATCTACCTGTTTGTCTACCTACTGTCTCCCGTAACTGCGCTGAGGTCATCCCTGGGTCAGATGTTGACGCCTGGTATTGACCGGTACCAGAAGACTTGACCATACCTTGGGTGCCTAGTACTGATGATTCCCTGACAGTACTAGTCCTAAGGCTTGCGTCATTTTTAATGGATCCTGAAGCGTTCTGTCTGCGTTTTGGTTATGAGAGACGACTACACTCACGCACACACACACACACGCTTATCATAAGTTGTGTGTACATGGAATAAAGAGTAACTACCCAGCCATCATGGGTCATCCCGCATTAGGACAACAGCTAGCACACGACCTTAATGATAAGTCGTAGATTGGGTTAATTCTATATTCACCCCAAGGTAGAAGAGGTTGACTACTTTCATTCGCTCTACTGTCAGGCAGGCAGGCAGGAGACGATGAATGAAGAATGGGATGAGTAAAGAAGTGAATGATGAGTATGATAAAGAAAACGAACAAGGGGTTTCGCCTTTCTTGCGTTCCACACTGCTTTTAGCCAAAACGACACTGTAATGGCTTTAGATGGTTACAGGAAACTCATGTATTGCGATTATATACGAATCAGAATGTAATCAGTCAATCGTCGAATTACTTCGCGAATGATCTGTACGACATTCACACGACCATAAAAGTAATCTGGACTTAGAAGTTATAGAAAAGTAATCTCAACTTTGAGACAATGAAAGTAATCTCATCTTGGAAGCAGAGAGTTAGATTGCAACTCAGCGAGAGAAAAGTAATCCCAACTTAGAAAAGTAATCTCAACTTGGACACAGGAAGTTAAATCTCAACTCAGCGAGAGAAAAGTAATCCCAACCTAGAAAAGTAATCTGAACTTTAATGACAGGACGACATTCTGGGAGGTGACAGACCAAGTAAGGGTGATAGTACAGGAGGTGTGCGACGAGGTGTTGGGGGGAGAGAGAGAGAGAGAAGAGAGGAAGAGAGAGAGCAGGTGGGGCACCCCCACTCTCTCTCTCTCTCTCTCTCACTTTGCCTAATATGTAATATAGAAGGTGTCAGGGTTCATTGCCACTGGCAGATCCAAGGCTGTGTGTTTTATTCATGAATGTGGGTTTTTATCACAGCCATCGCGGTGGTGGTGGTGGTGGTGAGGGAAGGTACTGGTGGCGGCGATGCTCCGAGTGTTGGCGAAGGTGGAGGAGGAGGTGGCGGAGAGAGCAGTTGTGATGGTGGAGAAGTGTGTGTGTGTGTGTGTGTGTGTCAAAGATTGTGGTTGATAGTGGTGGAAATGCTAATGACGATGACGGTCCCTGGTAGTGGTGGTGGTGGTGGTGGTGGTGGTAGTGGTGGTGGTGGTGGTGGTGGTGGTAGTGGTGGTGGAGAGGCCTCTGAACGTAGAGTGAGTGAGTCAGTGGGTGAGGGAGAAATGTATGGTGGTGGTGGTGGTGGTGGTGGTGGTGGTGGAGGAGTGGTGGAGGGAACGTTCATGTTGGAGGGAGTCTGGTCTGGGGTGTTTGGGATTAGGGGAGGGGGAGGGGAATCAGCGATGGTCTAGAGAGAGAGAGAGAGAGAGAGAGAGCCATGGTGGTACCCGCAGTACTGTGGTACGAAGAAGAAGAAGGATGGCGTGGTTGAGCGAGGGAGCGAGATGCAGAGAGAGAGAGAGAGAGAGACATATGCACGATATAACTTGACAGCGAACAGAATGCAATCAACCTCCTCCAATCTAACTGCAAACTCTGCAACGAGAATGGAGGCAGAGTCATTG
>JAYMFT010093719.1:0-13951 GCA_038088735.1 Panulirus argus | reverse complement strand
GAGTGGCTGAAGGAAAAAGGCAGGAAGGAGAGAGAGAGAGAGAGAGAGAGAGAGAGAGAGAGAGAGAGAGAGAGTTACACAGACACAGAGACCCAAGGTCCAAGTAAAGTGGTCTGACCTTAACGCTAAAAAAAAAAAAAATAGAAAAAGAAGGAAAAAAAGAAAAGGCCTCCTTGTATGCAGCAGAAGAAAAGGATAGCAAAGCAAAAGGTCTCTCCCCACCCTCCGCTCCCTAAGGTACACGCTGGCTGGAAAACAAATAGAGAAATACCTTGCAGGATGAATAAGCCTGAAGGAAATCTTTAAAGGAGTCATAAGGTAAAATGAACATGAATATGTCATGCATCCCATCACCAACGACATGCATCCCTTAACTTTTTGTTATAAAGGCAATACAGAGGATAAACGTGAGCTCCAGCCTGTCGTCTTATCATGCCTATATTATTCCTGATGTTGAAGAATGATACAATAATATTCAATTACTCTCTCAAAGCAGGTGACGTAGGTTAATCAGTGTTAGTATGATACCGCAGCAAGGCTAAGGAGAGATCGGTGGTTGAGAAGCTAGCACGATATACCACTGCATTATGATGACTAATTAAACGAATTGTTCAATAACGGAAAGTGACAAGTGATGATCAAGCCTAATCTTGAAGATATTTAAGGGTGTTGCTCTGAAAATTTTCTGGGAGCTTATTGCATGCATCAGTAATGTCGTTGGTATAAAAAAATTTGGTACAGTCCAGATTAACTCGATGACATCTAAGTTTTAATCCACATCGTCTTGTCGGTAATGCTGGCGCTACTATTAGAAATTTTCAATATCAACGTTGCTGAATCCTTTAAGTATTTTGAAATTTTCTATCAATTTGCCGCGGAGGCGCCTCTTGGTTAGAGAGAACAAGTTTAATCCTCATATGATTTGTTACGCAACGAGGGAATCAACTTAATTGCTCTTCGCTGCCCTGCTTCCAGTTTAAGAGTGTCCTTACTTAAGTCGGGGGCCCAAAACTGCACTGCACACTCGAAATGTGGTCTGACTAAACTTAGATATAGTGGAAATACCACATCCTTGCTTATGTACGTAACATTTCTATTTATAAATCCTGACATCCTATTTTCTTTCTTGGTAGCTTCATTGCAATGCTGGGAGAACTTTTAAAGTTATTGGAGACAGTGAAGCCTAGATCTCTCACACAAGGGGTTTCCTTTATCTTGTGGCCCATCAGTTCATAATCAAATTATTTTTCTTAGGTTTCCTACTTGTAACAGATGACATCTCTTCGCGTCAAGAGGCATTACCGATTTACTAGACCATTCTGCAATTTTATCCAGACCCTCTTGTAATCTTAGCCTATTTCTTTAGTTAATATGGCAATGCCAATCTTTCAGTCATCTGCAAATTTGAATCAAACTAGGCTATTTTAGCCTTACAGCCTTACGTCAATATCGTTCATACAAATGATGAAAAGTATATGCCCAAGTATGGACCACTAGTAACGGGTGACCATGGTGATGATTCCCCATACATTACGATTCTCTGCCTCCTATCACGTAACCAGGCTTCTATCCAGTTTCCTATGCAACCAGCAGTCCCCAAGGCCCGGACTTTGTACATCAATTTAACGTGGGGACTTTGTCGAATACTTTCTGGAAGTCCAGATATATCATACCTATTGCTTTTGTCTTGTCGTGGGTATTGAATAATGTATGAAAATATTCAAAGGAGTTTTGTCAAGCACGATATGCGTTTTCTAAAACCATGCTGTGTATTACTGATAAGCCTGTGTTGTTCTAGGTAGGCTACGATTTTATCTCTAATAATCGATTCCAGAAGTTTACATATAATTGATGTGAGGCGGCTAATAGGAGTGTAATTACGAAGCATTTCGAGGCTTCCCTTTCTGTATATAGAAGTGACGTCTGCCAGTCTCCAGTCCTGTGGGTTAACGATCCAGCAATTTCGTGTTTGACGTTTGTAATCACTCGTGGAGAGAAACGATCAGGACCTGAGCTTTTATTAGTCTTCAACTAAACTATCTGAGTTAGTACTTCTCTAACTGTGGCGGCGAATTCTTGTATTGTGTGAGTTCTATATATCACTGCCTCAAAATTCGCGTCGTTGCTTTCTAGCGTAGAAACAGAAATGAAAAACTTATTCAGGGATATTGCTATGCTTTTATCGTCCACAATGGGTTCCCATTCTCGATTACTAAGGGTTGTATTCCACTCCTTATATGTTTCTTATCGCTGATATATCTATAAAATCTTTTAGTCTATTACTATCTCTTGCAACACTCACTTCGTATTCTCTCTTGGTTTTTTTGATAAGAACTTTCACTTGTCTTCTAATTGTGTTACATTGCGTTGCAATATTTAGGTCACTGTCCGATTTCTTATGCTTATATTGAATTCATTTCTGTGCCGTGTAGCTCTTGCAATATCTTGGGAGTACCATTCAGGCTTGTTGTTGGTTTTATTGTTTCACTCGTGCATGGAAATAAATGTGACTTGATGGTGCATAAACTGACGCTTAAAACTGGCCCATAATTCCTCTGGGCATGAACCAACAAGAGTGAAACTCTTTAATGCGTCGCACAGCCCATTAAAATCTGAGAAAGAGAGAGAGAGAGAGAGAGAGAGAGAGAGGGGGTGAGGGGAGGTGAGGTAAGGTTACAGACTGACAGATACAGACGGACAGAAAGGCACATGCAGACAGACAAAGGGAGAGAGGGACAGATGACTAGAACGTGGTGGGCCAATGGTGCAATGATGTTTAGTTTGTCCTCCGATCCTCGCAGCGTGAAGTTCGATCCCACGCTCGAGGACCCGTGAGATCGACTCCAACATTCTGGCCATCTAAGAACTACTGACTCACTGATTAACTTATGGGGTTCAGTCCTCTGAGTTAAGATGATCTAAAGTCATGAATTCTACAGAGAACAAAATTTCACCTCTTCCACGACTGCGTCAAGAGAGATGGGACCCACGTGTTGGACTGCTACAACAGACTAGCTTTTATTAGGTGAGCTTAATGACTTTTTACGCTTTAACCCCATGAGCACGGCGTGACGACCCTTGGGTATTACGGCTATTATACCCAATCAGTATACCGTTATTCTCAAGGATCACTTTTTTTTTTTTTTGCAGAAGGGCAGTACCGTCGAACCTGATGGTTGTACCCACGAGCACATGTGTCGTTCCTTCGTTGCACGGGGCCTCGTCCCGTCGTGTTCAGCGGTCTCATTCCGTCATGCTCTAGGTTTGCACCTTCATGCTCAAGGTTTCTCGTGCCGTCGTGCTCATGGATCCCGTACCGTCGCACGTTCCTGCTGAAGAGTTTCGTACCTCTGCGCTTGTGGGGTCGATGACCTCAAAGTGCCAAAAGGCAGGAGGCCCTAATATGACTCGCTCGTGTAACTGTTATCCAGCATTGCGGTAGGTTGCTAACAACAGGGATAATCCCCCAGTGTGTGTTGCCGCTGCTGGTGCACTGGTGGTAGTGGTGAACTCTATTAATCATGTCCAGGGTAAAGGGGGCTTTCGAGGAAGGCGTGGCGAAGACAAAGGCCGCTTCTCGTGTGGGGCTCCTCGATAAGCGCCTCCCTGCAACGAAATGATTATGATGGCAGGTCCTCGTAGTAGCTCCTCGCCACTCAAGTGTTCATGGACACGAGCTACACCAATGCTGCTCCCGAAGACTATAAGATTCCCTCTTATTCCCTCTCTCTCTCTCTCTCTCTCTCTCTCTCTCTCTCTCTCCTCCTTCTCTCATTACTTTATACCTCTTTCTCTCATCTTCTCCTCCCTCTCTAACTTTTGATTACCGTCCTCTTCCCCCTCTCTTCCTTCTGTTCCTCTAATAGTCGACCTCCTTTTACCATTCATCTGTTCATGTCTACCTTCATCCATCCTACTCTCCAACCTTGCCATCTTCTCTTAAGCTCCTCTCCCTCTCTCTCTCTCTCTCTCTCTCTCTCTCTCTCCTCGCTCTCCCTTCGCCCACGATTCTCCCTCTCTCTCCTCCCCTACCATCCCCTCTGGCTCAACTCCACAACAAGTTCAGAGAGAATTAGTTGGGAGGTTCTCAATATCAGACGACCTGTACACCTGGGCGCGCCGCACATCACACCTCCTGCGGGAGTTGCAGGGATATGGATAATCCCGACCCATTGAGCAAGAACAGTGCGACCCTTGGGTGAGATGGCCTGACCTTTGACATGACCCCTTAAAGGGTAGTGTGTAAGGCCAGGCAATCATAACCAAGGTTGAAATACCGTCGTATCCTAACGCTCAAGGTTAGCATTGTCGTGCTAAAGGGTCGCTCCGTCAGGCTACGGAGGTTCAAGTATTATTAGGTCCACAATACACACGTCCCCAGAGACTGAGTTTGTGGCTCACAGATGAATGCGACACAACGTGTCCGTATTTCCCATAAAAGACAACTGTCCTAACTTCAAAAATGCCCCAACTGTTGGAATGCGCATGTTTTACTGTGCGTAGATTATCATATCTAATTATCATGTGTAGCTAAATCCGTACAGTATATTACATTACACAATATTACACTGCACTATAACATGCCCAAGTTGCAGTTTCCATGCTGAATACACTCAACACTTACTCCCTCCATTATCCTGCACTCACCCCACATACAAGCATCATGTTCTTGACCTGAGGTCCCTACAGGTGTACGTGGCCGGCTTACTTAGCGCTGCCCGAGTTCCACAGACGGGAATCCTTGAGCAGGAATGTAATATATATATATATATATATATATATATATATATATATATATATATATATATATATATATATATCCGTGGTTAGGGGAAAAAGAATGCTGCCTACGTATTCCCTGCGTGTCGTAGAAGGCGATTAAAAGGGGCGGGAGCGGGGAACTGGATATCTTCCTCTCCTGTTTTACTTTTACAAAAAAAGGAACAGAGAAAGGGGCCAAGTGAGGATCTTTTCCTCTAAGGTTCAGCCATCTATCTGTTCTTAACGCTACCTCGCTAACACATGAAACGGCGAAAATATACGAAAGAACAAAACATATATATATATATATATATATATATATATATATACTAAGATCAAATACTTTGGGTAATGGGTAGAAAGCACAGTCGAAGTTAAAATTCCAAAGAAACCCTCTTAGACGTCATTGTTTACCACATCACGCAAGTCATTTTGGTTTATTTACAGAAATTAGCACTATGGGTGGGCACTACTGGACCAGGAGACTTGTAGTGGTGATATTGTTTCACTTTTCATTCCACTGGCCTCACCATCTGCTGCTGACGCATGATTGGCCCACGGTAATATCTCAGGAGACGCTCAGCGTGGGAGACCTGAATAAGCTCTGTTGTCTGCGTCTGGAGCGCGGCCGTCTCCCTAACCCCAGCACCACCTCCCTCCCTGCTCGCCGCATCTTTCGTTTTCCATCTCTCTCTTTCCTTTTCTTGCTTCTCATATCTGTATCTCTTCTCCCCTTTATTTTTCTCCCCACGATTTTCCTCTTTCATCATTTCTTTTTCTTTAATTTTCTTTCTCTAGTTCTCTCTTTTTCTGCTTCTCTCTCTGTTTACTGTCCGTGCTTTTGCCAGTCAGCCTCTCCCACTCCTTCTGTACCTGTTCAGTGTCCGCCCCGCAGTCACCAGTCTCATCTGGCTACTAATCGTCCATTATTCTGACTCCTCTCTCCAACGATATCACCACCCAACACAGAAAATAATCAAGATAGAAAAATTCACGAAGTGTATATATATATATCCCATCCACTTGACCTCACTTCATCGGAATTTCCCGTTTTCTATTTGCGTTCTCTTTTAATCCATCTCCATTTGAAGCATCGGAAGGAATTCCTTCTTTGAACCTGTCTACGTTTGTGCGTATCCGCTTCACTTTAACCCCTTGAGGACAACGATACGATACTTGGATGTGATGGCCTGGCCTTTGACCTGATATTTATGGTTCAGGTCAAAGACCAGGCCAACATGCCCAAAGCCGTCTGTCGTACTCAAAAGTCGTACCGTAGGATTCAGAAATCGTACCATTTTGCACAAGCGTTTTATCACCATTAACACCTTTCTCCCGCGGCCTTGTCTGCACCCCAGCACCTGCTGCTGGCTCATAACCTCCCCAGGACCACCACCATCTTCTTCCCGATGCCCCGTCGGCACCCCAGCATCTGGTCTACATCGACTCTCCAGGACGACTACATTCCTAATGTAGCCCCAGCTGCCCCCAGGACCACCATCTTCCTCCCGAAGCTCCATCTGCACCCCAGCACCTGCTGCTGGCTCACACCGCCTTCCCGGGACCCACCACCTTCCTCCCGCCCCGTCTGCACCCCCAGCACCTGCTGCTGACTCACACCGCCTGTACTCCCCACGACCACCCTGTCTCCAGCTCCTACCCCGTCGTTGCGTCACGCCATGTTAACCCGTGCCTCACACCTGAACGCCCGGCTTCACACGACAACAGCGATCCACACACGACAAGAACGACTCACCACACGAATACGTTTGAGATTTTCTTTTCACCATAGCTTTCAGATGAAGACCTACCGTGAAGCCCCTGGTTCATTTCGCCATCACTTACTCAATCAGGCCAAAGTTCACAAGTCGTACCATTGAGCAAGGAGGATTATTGTGGACGTCTTGAACAATCGAGGATTTCCTGCTGTGGAGTTCATAACCCGTGTTCCGTCACAGGTGGGGAATGGCGATGGTAGCGGTGGCGGCCCCAGTCAAACTAATGGCATCAGAAACACAATATCCCGTAATATCCGTCATCGACATCAAGCACCTGCCAACTCCAGGGGTTCTCACGCCTCGCGGATTTACTCCTGTTTCCGAGTCTCACTTGTAACTTCGGAGTGAGTTTATGAGGTGACGACGGCGGCGAAATGAGCCTCTCTGATTGGCTGAGGGTTGGTTAGAAGCGGCGGTGTCATTGGCTAAGTGCTACAGATCGACTGATACGATTGGCCAAGTCTCGAAAACGGGCTGATACGATTGGCCGGGACCAACTGGCGGACTAACACGATTGGCTGAGTTACATAGATGGACTTATTCGATTGGCTGAGCCTCATAGACGGATTGATACGATTGCTTGAGTCCCACAGAACAAACTGATACGACTAGTTGAGTCCCACAGATGGACTGATACGACTGCTTGAGTCCAATAGAAAGTCTTATACGATTGGTTGAGTCCCACAGACAGACTAATACGACTGGTTGCTCCACAGACAAACTGATACGATTGGCTGTCCTACAGACAGACTGATACGATTGGTTGAGTCCAACAGAAAGCCTTATACGATTGGTTGAGTCCCACAGACAGACTGATACGATTGGTTGTCCCACAGACAAACTAGTACGATTGGTTGTCCCACAGACAGACTGATACGACTGGTTGAGTCCCAGACAGAAAGAATTATACGATTGGTTGAATTCTATAAACGGAATGACACGATTAATTAGATTTTATAGACGGACTTACACGATCGCCTAAGTCCTATAGATGGAGTAATACTACTGGTTAAGTCCTGTCAGGGGGACTGATGCAAGTGGGTACGTTCTACTGGCGAACCAATATGTTTGCCCCAGCTCAGTCAGATGGAATGATATGACTCTGGCTTTACACGCACAGAGAAGACTGCCAGAGACGGGATGAATGTTAAGAGACGAACCGTCGAAATTGGCTACAAGCGCTACAGACAGCCGACCTGAGGCAAACCTCTGCCTCTGTTATTCTTGAACCGATGGGTCAAAAAATATATCGGAGATCGGGGTTCACCTCTGGGGGAAGTCTCCAGAATGTGTGAGTTCGGCTCTCTTTTTGGTTTATGTAAAATTCAGCTGAAGATCGATACTCGGGGAGCAAGAGTAGCGCAGCATCAGCTCACGCAGCCTAGGGAACACAACCCACGTTGTGACGGGATGAGGGAAACTCCGGCGTGTCTCATCCCCGCCTGTGAGGACGTGGGCTGAGGACGCATGCATTCCTCATACTCTTACCTCTAGCTGAGACGTCGTGAGCTG
Source organism: Panulirus argus (assembly GCA_038088735.1). NCBI lineage: Eukaryota > Metazoa > Arthropoda > Malacostraca > Decapoda > Palinuridae > Panulirus > Panulirus argus. Next base: position 5,900 of record JAYMFT010093719.1, on the reverse strand, counting down.
TGTGTGACGCCAGGGTTACACCTTAGCCGCTCCTGGAGAAGCTGTTTGACAGAAACCTCACTCATCTCCACTACCACCTTCAAGCTACTGAATATTGTCTGCTGTGTCTTAGACTACGACAGAATATCGCTTACACCTCCAGGCTTGAAATCTCATTCTCACTATCACCAGAGTGACGCACAGAATGCTAGGTTTCAGACCTAAATCTATAAACTAAAAAACGATTGATATAGTACCCTCATCTACAGCGCTCAGCTGAATACACTGTTTGTTTCAGGTCATTAACCTTGACGAAAAACGAAGAAAAACTAGAAAGAATTCAGAGAAGAACATCAAAACTAATTTCTCGCTGAGACTTAAGCCATATGAAGAAAAACTCAGATATTTAAAACTATTCCCTCTCTCTTTAAAAGAAAAAACACAGACTCCGAGAAGACCTAATACAAGTTTGCAATGTATTGAATAATTTTAGAAATATATGGAAAATTTTTCACAACAGAGATTTAACAACCGGAAATAACGATTTGATAAAAAAAAAAAAAGACGAAATAACAACGCGGGCAAAAGTCTTTTCATTTGTAGAGTTTTAGACCACCGGAATAGATTAGTACCAGATATTGTCAATACGAAAACTATCACTACCTTCAAATAAAGGCTACAAAAATATTTCAGCAGTATCTATTATCAGTGAATAAGCCTGTTTCAAGAGGCAAAACAAATACTCATATCTTATGGTATCTAATCAAAGTCAACCATTTTTCTTTGATTCAGAATTGTGCCTCTTCCCCGGTGAATTCTGCTGCAGTCAGAATAGGAAACTTTTCCCGTTCCCACTTTCCTACAGAATTTCCATGGCAGTATATCTTCTCAACATTTCTTCCTGTTGGCTGTTGTGCCGTAGGGAACGGTGGTCGAGGATTTCCTTTCTCCTTTGCTGTACTGTCTTTACCACAAATTAGATTATGACCTCAAGACGCTACTATAGTTCTCCAGCAGATTATCTCTTCGTTGACAATCAGGTTTCCTGTTCTCTGTCTTTTCCATTCACTATCCACGGCACCACAAGACTGGCCTTTCTCTGCCTTCCATCTCCAAAAAAAAAAAAAAGTCTCTCTCCACTATCCCCCCGACTTATGTACTATCCTCGGTAGGAAGTACCTACATCATCCCCCGCCCACCCCCATAGCTGCCCAGAAGCCAAAATAACCACAAACCTTATTTCCCTGAGCTTCGTTCCCTACCACAGTAACAACCTTAACAGGAAATACCTGCAAAAAGCCTGAGTAGCCCATCTCCGGCCTTTGTAAACAACCCCACGATCCACCAGGTTCAGGTGGCTGGATATAAAGCTGTATACTTTGTTTGTTTTTTGTTTGTGTATTGGAGTGACAGGTTTTAGGAGTTGAAGACGTTGGGAGGGGGTTCACTGAAGGGTTTTTGGGAGTGTTGTTGCCAAGAGAAAGTTGGGAAAACAGAAGAAAAGTAGAAGGGTCATAGCTCCTTAGGCTCAACCCGGAGGCTCCATTGTCAATCGATCAAAGATTCCTTGTTTACCCGCAAGTCTACCCGTCCTCAGCTTGCCTCCCCAGCCAGCCGAGGCAGCGGCCAGACACGGTGGTGCAGACCCAAGGGAAGGAGAGGAACAGGTACGATGATCAAAACTCTACTCAGGTGGCAGCCGGCAGAGGGAAGACAAATGCAGCTGACTGGAGATAACTTGCTTAACGCGATAATGTAGAGGAGGGGAGAGCACAGAGGCATTTGGCTCGGGTGAGAGGGGAGGGCCAGGAGGTGGGAGGGGAAACGGGGAGGTCGGTAGGTGGGAGGGCGTCGGATGGGTAGAGAGGAGCGATTTCAGACAGCGGGAGGGAGAGAAGGATGGTCACGGGGTGGGAGGGGATGGATAGAGAGAAGGGCAAGGCAGGTGGGGGCAACGCAGCAACACCAGGACGTGAGGATCTAACATCTACGTAAGGAAACCTACTCAGTACGTAGACCCTAATGTGCAATGGAAGCATGAGATGCGATACCATGACGTATGAACGACCACAGCAGTGATGCCTTCAGGGTACAACGTTTTCGAGCACGATGGATAAAAACGCGCAAACAATAAGAGGTCGTACACTAAACGCCATCACGGCAAAATATCAGAATTAAGCAGCACGCCGCTGCGACCCACCTCCCGGGCCCCTGACGTCAAGCTCAGGGCCCCAGAGTCACAGGTAATCTCTCCCCATCCCGACATCTGGAGGTAATGAACGTGGAGGCCTCGTCAGCCCTCACAACCAGTGCTAAAAGCGGCAGGCTTGAAAGAGGACGCACACCGTGTGTCGACACAAGGTCTACAAGGAGAAAGGAAGTATTGGACCGTACGGTGGGGGCAGAGGCTACGGTAGATGATGGTACGTCTGTCTACTGAGGGCGGAGGGAGGGGAGGTGCTCTGACAGGTTATATGGGAGTGCATTGAGGGAAAAACTTTGTGAGGGGGAATTTAGCGAGGGGAAATTCTGAGGCAGACGGCAGGAGCAATGTAAGAGAAATATGTCAGAGGAATCTACCAAGGGAAAGACACGCTGGTAGATCTGTGGCCGGGGAAAAGAAATGGATATCCCTCAAGGGGGCGAGGGTGACACTGTCTGCCTTAAAGGGACCATTGCCAGGGAGGAGAGACGAGCAGAGCCGGGGAAGATCTATGAGAGTTTTATTAATTGCACGAAAGGTTTCTTTCGTTCAGAGAGTATGACCGATTCGCATCCCGCCCGTAACACTGGCATTCGACCGACCGACCTACTTCGAAAATTACTTCTCGAAAGCCAAAAGACAATGCTCAGACTGGCACACGTACCAAGGAGACGAAGCATACAGCTCCTACCACTTGTACAAAATGTAAGAATTACAATATAACTGACGTAATGGCATAACGATTGGGACAAAAAACTATGGAAAAACGAAGGCTGGGAGAGGGAAATGGGTAAAGTCGTATTAATATAACAGTAATAGTAATGTTACGACTTGGAGGACTTTGAGTGTGTGATGTCACTGGCGGGGATATGGCCAGGTCTCCAGTGACCCTCCCGTGGGCAAAGGGAGGGAAGAGGGGGAATGGGGAGGGGAGGATGACCACAGAGTTATAAAAGCGCAACACATCTGCCACGGTAAACACTGCCCGGCCCACCTGGGGCTAGCTGATCCCACTCTACAGAAAAGATGATACTAATAAATTATTCAACTGCTGGTTAAGATTAAACCCAAGCTCGTTGGACACTAAAGATAACAAAAAGAAAATTCTTAGAAAGTACGAAAGAAAGAAAAAAACAAGTGGTTTACGTAAGGAGCCACTGAGGAGGGGAGGGGCCGGCGCAGTAGGGAGGGCAGGCTGCCAACACAAGACATTCGTCGGTAACTTTAAGGGACGATGTCGATCATAAACGTCCTCCCTCGTCACTGGTTATGGTACACTGCCATGGAAGAGGGATGGAAATAAGTGCATCGTATGACCATGAAACCGCGGAAGTTGTCGAAGTGCCTGAAACAGGATTCAGCAAGGAGCACTACTGAATTCAGCGGAGGGGAAAAATAATGTTATGTTATAAGGCAATTAGTGGCCATACATCTTAGGTATTCCATTACATCTCTATGCTCCTGTGCCATAATATATGCATCAAAATGCGTATCATCAAAGACGCTATATCTTGGACGTAATGTTAGCCGCCTTACAAGGTCATGACGGGGAAGCCCGTAAGGTACCGTCTGAATCATTTCTGTCAGTGCTCTTTAACTGAGTTTTGTCTGAATCTCTGTTGTTCGCCAAACGTAGGAATGAGCGTGGGGACACTAGGATAAAAATGGACGGTCGCTGGGTCCTACATCTAGGAGGATGGGGGAGGGAGTCGATGGGTTTAAAAGGGTAAACTGGAATTCCTCCCATCCCCACGAAACACCCAACTTACACCCTACTTTATACCCTGCAGCTGTGGATGCAGGGGTACGTGGGGCTCAAACCTTCCTGGAACTCGGCCGCAGGGAGGTGGAGGCCAAGGGCATCGAGGGTAACATTTAGCCTCTGTATCTTGAGGCTCTTCTGGTGACCTTCCATCAGTCTGATGACTATCACTGGCCCACTGGAATGTGCTGTTGAGTTCAGATACTTAACCACGACGGCACGACCCCTGGGTACGATGGTCTGGCCTTTGACCTGACCCTTAAAGGTTATATTATTAAAGGCCACGACATCATACCCAAGCATTTAACTGAAGTCAGGCTTGAGAAAAAAAAAATCAGATTTATAGATATGCTCAAACAGAATTAATTTTGAGTTTCATCATCTAAATTTCCTGAATATATTTTGGAAAAGATAGCCTTACGTAATCTACTACCACAAAAATATATGAAATACAAATTACTCCAAAATGAAACATCAGTCGACTTTCTCCACGACTGCTTAAAAAAAAAAAAATATTGTGAAAAGAAGTAATTCTAAATGTAAAGCCGAAGTGCTGGGGGCAGCGTGGCCACCGGAGGTGCTGCTGGAGTCAGTAGTGTATGTGACGCTCTACTGGACCACATCTCATGCTGGAGTTGTACAATGTTGTGATCATGATGGTGTATGGAGAGGATGTGTGTGTGTGTGTGTGTGTGTGTGTGACCTGCGCTTACCTCATCACATAAACTTTAGCTATACCATAACGTCATGCAACAGTATCAAAAGCCAGAGATATTATTGCAATTATGTACCTTAACTTCCCAAGAGACAGAGAGATGTAATGCTCGGGGCATGTGTTAGTCCCTTTGTGATAAAGGGGTTTGCTGAGGGAATCGGGTACATGTAGACCGTTACATAATTCCTAAATCTTCATGGCGCAGCACTTGCGAAAAGCAATTCTTTACTCTAGAGTCATAATCTTTACACAATTTTCCATTCACTTAGCAAAAACATTGTTTTAAAAAACGTGAACAGCTGCCTTTTTTTTTTCCCGGCATGAGTGTAGGTGAGCACCCCCTGGCTGTGTTTACATGCATGACGTCACACTTGCTGTATGTTTACACCGTACCTCCGGCGAATACCCGGCCGTGTTTACCTCATGCATCATCCAGCTCCGCTCTACCTGAGCCACTCAGCATAGTGTAATACATATTTATTCTTGCTCATTATCGAAACGCGACTGAATTATGGAGTTCAGAGACTATATCACATCACTTTTCATGAAGTTTAAGGGAAAAGTTGACAGATAATAACTTGGGAACTCGTTAACCATCTGTATCCAGATCAGCACAAAAATGGAGATGATAAGATGAAAGGTATTAGCAACAAACCAAAGGACTGTCACACAGCCTGACTCACACCAAAGCAAATTAAATTTTACAGCAAAGCAGAGCCAGCCATACTCGAGCCACAAATGTAGATCCTCAGTATAAGACAAGTGAGAACAGATAAAAGAGAAGAAGCTTAAGGTGTCTAGGTTGAACTGTTCATTAGTTATTCACGATATGACATACTGTTTCCCGGTGGCAATGGTGTAAGGAAGAGTGTGGCGAGGGAGGCGGTACTGGGAGGAGGTGGGCAGACCCAGGCACCTTTAGTGTGACGGAGGAGGCCAGAGATTGGCCTGGGGACGCTACCACCTGTCACCACAGGTCCCACACGCACCGCATCCCCTTTGACCTCTTATACTTCCCTGATAAGTACACACACAAACACACACACACATACACACAAAACATACATATATAATCACGTGTGTGTGTGTGTGTGTGTGTGTGCAAATAAAATTACAAGGAAGTTAAAAATACAGTAAAATGTGGTTTTACCTGCAGTTTATGTGCACTCGCTACTTGTGTACTTTTTGCATATATATATATATATATATATATATATATATATATATATATATATATATAT
>JAYMFT010093708.1:0-13951 GCA_038088735.1 Panulirus argus | reverse complement strand
ACACGTGTGTGTGTGTCTGTTTGTTTATATGAACAGGTGGGTATGTGTGCCTCTTTTTCTTGTCAGGTTGAGTCAGTCATCCGTGTCTGTTGTATGTAATTACCTGCAGAATTTCTTTGGTGCAGGGAGGGAGTCCTACACTCTTGGGGCCTCATCTCTGGAGCATTCTCTTGTATCATACAACTTTTTAAACTTTTTTTTGCTGTCCACATTATTGTTTCCTCGTTCATGTTATTCCTTTCACCCATTACTCATATGCGATATAAGTACCTCTTTATCTTTTTAACAATTTCTTTGCTTAATTTCATGTTTTGCCTTATGGTTGTCCTGTCCTTACATCTTACGAAGATTTGCCCGCTGTCTTCCTTCTTTATATGGTTTAAAACTTAAATGTTCTGATCAGGTAACTCCTCACTTTTTTCTTCCATGGTGGGTAAATATATGGGGTCTAGCCGATCTCTGGAATTCAGCGCTCTTAGTTCTTGTGCCGTCTTTGTTGGCCGCCTCTGCACTCGTTTTATTACTTCTATGCTTCTTTACATCTGAGGACTAACCTGAAAATCTTATTCTAGCTTAGCTTTAGTCTTATACTGGATGTGAACGTGAGGCAGGTAGAAATATGTCACTCAGGCGATATCTGAGCCGAGGACAATGTCATTTGGTATTATCTCTCGGGGTTTATATCCAGTAGGATTATGTTCCCCTTGGGTGGCGTCTCCCCTCCTCTACCCTACTAACCCTATACCCTCCACCTTTTGTGGTACACCACAACTCGGCCCTGCTGCTTCGTCCCCGCCCTGGGCCGACGTGGTCAAGATACTGGTCGACAGCTGCTGACATTGTGACGGTGTGACGTGTGGCGACGTGGCAGACGACGGTAAGGTGTCATGGCTGAGTTATAAGACAGGCAACGGAGTAACCTGTGACAGGTGACGGAAACCTGTAACAAGTCGCTTTTACGGGTGACAACACACACGCGCAGAGGAGGGCCAGCAGTTTTGAATATCACGAGGAAACTGGAGAGTCGTTCATTATAAAACGCAGAGCAAGAGAAAAGGGAGAATAAGGCTATTTCGAAAATGCAGAAAATGGGAGGAATTTAGAGAAATCAGAGATATGGTCAGCCACAACCCGAAAACAAAGAAAAACTGGATCCGTAAAAATTAAAAGTCGGGGTGACAAGAGATATCTATGGAAGGACTGGGTCAGCAGCGCACATTTAAAAAGGGGCTTAAACACAGCCGAGTGGGAAGCGAAAAAAGGATTACCAGGCTTCCCAAGACACATGTTTACCAAGGAGGTGTCTGGCACCTGCATCTGATTGCTTCCTACAGGATGCAAGGCAAGAGGCGGCACAGAAACGACATAGCATTTCAGGATTTACAAGTTAATGACAGTTCTCTTTAAACATTTTATGATTGGGGAAGTAATAGAAAGAAAAGCATGACATTTTCTTAGTAACTGTCAATCCTCTGACAAAATCTAATCAGTCTAATGGAATATTCTTTAGGAATAAGTGAAAACCGTTGTGATGTTTGTTTCTTCCCTACTCCTCTGAGCCATGTAAAACTTTATCTTTTTAATCCTTTCTAGTGATTATGACCTTACTTTTATTGGAAAGGTTTCCAGATCCTTCAGAACTTTCGTATTTTCTCTCTCTATATGTATGTATGTGTGTATATTCGTGTAAGCAGACAACATTTTTTTTTAATACACTGTTTGTTAAAGACCAATGCATATTCAACACTCACTGGCTAGTGAATGTTAAAAATATACATTGGTCATAGATCAAAAAGTGTACAGATCATAAGGTTCTCGCGATTTATATTCTGATTTTGAAAGCTGTCGTGATCCATCGTGTAGTCTTCCTTGGTGCCCAAAAGATTACTGATTTGAGGCAATTGAAGTGAAACTATCCAGTACATTAGGCAATGTTTCTGTCTGACTCTCTTGTAATGCTAGCTAGATTCCTTCGCATGCTGTCTACAGGTCGCTGTCTGCAGGTCAAGTTCTTGAGTTCTGCTGAGCAGCGTAGTTAGGATGACGTGCAAAAAGACGACCCATAGGGAAACTGAGGTAAACACGTGATATTAGATGCATGATGTTTTGGTATACGAAGTCTGTGTAGCCAGTTTTGAATCCGTCAAGGAATCATGATATGAATCTCTGGTTTCTGCTTTAGTGGTTGAAACAGCGTCACGTGAGCCCCTTGGGCACTCAGGAACGACTTCAGACACGACGATGCGACCTCTGAGCACGACAGGATGACCTTTACCAAGACATTGCTACCCTTGAGCACGACGGAACCACCTTTATTACGACGGTACGACCCCTGAGCATGATGATCTGGCCGACCGATCATTGTGCCGTCATGCTCGACATGTTGTATTTAGCATAAAGGACCAAAAAGCTTATATTGTTACCGAAGTTAGCGTGAAGTTACATAACCTTTTGACAACAACCTCTAGTTTTTACCTTGTAACCTGCGGATGAGACCACCTTAACTTTGTTATGGTGTCGTCTTAATGAGGAACCTGAGTCTAGACTTGATAATGTTCCTCACATAGTGCTGACACACACACACACACACACATTAAACAAATAGTCCATCTTTCTGCACTGTTGCACACGGAAGTTGATAATGATATAAAGAACGAGCAATATACATCATGCAATAACTAGAGGAAGTGTTGAAAGGTAAAATTACTGAATATATCAAATCAAATAACTTCTAGAAAGCGAAGAACATGATTTTAAGTCTAGACGATCTTATTTCTCACGATTTCGTGACTTAAGAGAGCCCTGGACGTGGACGGTATGCGGAAGTAATGCCACAGATTTCCAAAAAGTTTGGTGAGGTTTAATGATGAGGTTGGGACACACACACACAGGCAAGCGGTGTAAGGCGCGTTACCGACCGCATCAGGCGCTCCTTCCTATCTTCCAGTTGCCATCAAATCATTTGCGAGATATAATTGCAGGTCGTTGATTAACCCCTTTAGCACGGTGGTACGACCCTTGACCACGATGGCCGGGCATTCGAACGACTCTTGGATATGTTGGGATAACCCTCACGGGGCACATCAGGGGTCGCAGCGTCGTCGTCAGGTATGTCACTGTCATGTCAGGTGCTCCTGACGTCAGGTTCCCTTACCCTTCCTTAGCACCTTCGCCCCGCATACCGCCGGCGGCTGAGGCCGTGTTCCCTAGGACGCGTTAGAGTCCTGCAGAGGCGCTGGCTCCCTATTGTTGACATTTTGCTTGCGGGTACCTAGTAAGAAACTCGACTCCTGTATCACCCTCTCGCTCAGAACTGTTTCTTTATTTACTCAACAAAAAGAGACTTATATCGGTGGTTCCACCTTCCACTAATAACATCTAGATCTACATAGGTTTCGAGACTGTAATGATCTCCTTTTACCTTCGTTTATGACCACAATTCTGCCAGGTCCGCTTTGGAGTGGAGTGCCACAGGAGATGCTCTCCTCATGTTCCAGTCGTCAGTGTGGATATTAGGTCAGACTACTTTTGAAGAAGAAAATATTAGTTATTAATGGTAAGGGATGATGAATGGTTTGAGAATTACTTTTGATACTCGTCTTCAGTCTGTATTTCAACACTTTTCTTTTCTCAGGTTGACAGTTTGAAGAGCTGTAATTAGATTTTCATGTTGGTTTATCCAATGAACTTGTTCATTTCTACTTGGTGGCAGAGCTATGCTGTAGCCCCTCCCGTTACCCGAGACATCTCGGTCACTCACAGCGAGAGGGATTCGAAATGCTTAAGCCTTGGGACTCGCACCTCCATGTCTGACGTAACTCTTGGTCATGATGATCGTAAGACATTGAGTAAAGTCATATCTAACAGTCCAGCAAAATCAGTACTGTATTCTTCACACATCATTTAGCGAAGAATCTTGGTTACAAAATGATGAATTTCGGTTTTTATGTATTGATATACTGCAGACACCTGCTGGCCTTGATACTGACCTTGTCCTTTATAATGAGGTTGGCTCCTGTAATGAGGTTAACCTTTGTATAGACGCTGTTCGATGTATTGAAGTTGTCCTCTATACTGAGGTTGGCTTTGGTACTCAGGTTAATCGTTTTATAGAGGCGATCATTATACTGAGGCTGGCCTTTGTAATGAGATTAATTAATGTACGGAAATTGGACTTTAATTTTCCTTTAAGCACAAGTCACTTAAGAGAGAGGTCGTGGGTGAGATCAGACTTTTGGAAATTAACTTTTGTAAGGAAGAAAACGAGCGATGAAGCGGAATAACGGCCGCAGTCGTTGAGGGCGGCGGAAAGTTGGCCGCTGCACTGAGAGACTGGTCGTCGTTTCCTTGTGTGTGGGTGATCACCTCCGACCTTTTTACTGCTCAAGTTTACAATTAACTTTTTTTCTTGTTTTGCGTGACCGACAGTGTCATCCTTGCGTCAGGGTAAACAGAATGTCTCAGGTTTCTTGGCAACGCTGAAGCCTTTCTTTCTGAAAATCCGAAATATAAAACAAGCTTCAGTATTGCCTTCCAAAATGTCAGGTATGTAAGTCGTCATGTGACCTTTAGATTTGCTTGCAAAGCCCACCATAATTGGTAGGTATACCGGGAACGGCTATTGACCTACAGTACAAGGAAGTAACGGCTCACACACACACACACACACGAACCCTTCCCGGTTGGAACATGTTCACGAGGACACACTGACCCCACTGCCAGACGGCATCGCGTGCCTTGTCATTCCTTATTGCCCTACAGTTACCACCCTGACCTTGGACTAGGAAAGGTCATCTCTCTCTCTCTCTCTCTCTCTCTCTCTCTCTCTCTCTCTCTCTCTCCAGTATCATTCATTAAGCAGGACGTGTGGTGAGCTTTACGCGCTTCCCTGGCCTGTTTGAGAACACCTCACTTTAGGCAAGCAACCACCCGCCAGGGAAGTACTGTCGTACCAGAAGGTTAGTGACGACGGCGCAGTCACCTGGCATTACACCGGCTCTCAAGTTCCCCTCCCTGACCCAGTATGCCATGTTTTCTTTCTGCCTCAGCCACACGTGCGTTGCTGGCATTCACTCCACAAACACACAGTCTTTCCGTCTGGCACATTACACTGTACAACATTAACCTCACACGACTCATTGCTAACTACATGTTTACTGTCGTGAGCCCCGCCTCATGACGAACCTGGTCGTAGGCACACGTGGGAAGTAGGTACTCTTTCTCAGCAGCACCGCATACCAACATCTCGGCGTTAGTACTTGTATGCAGGTAGGCACTTTCTGATGCTGGAAAAAGATAATATGAAATAACGATGGAAGTGCCAGTAATACGATCATTGGTCCGTGAGCGTCTTCTTACTGATCCAGGTGCAGTTTCTTACAGTCTCAGAGATGACAACAACAAAATACAGCGTAGAAATGTGTATATGTCAACAGACAGCAGCCGACGATAGCACTAGGTCGACCGACATGAATTGGCACCACAGAGTAGAGAACGATCAGTGAATCTGTTTTAAATACAAACTGGCGTGAGATGTTCACAGACAGTAATATAGAGGAAACAGAATATTCAGTGAGAAAATAAGATAATCAGTCGTTAAATTCCAGTCAGAAAGAAAAATAATATAAAGCAGAAGATGCCAAGAGACAGAAAACAGCACATTGAGAGCTGGGAAAAGAAACGGGGGAAATGAACAAGAACAACATAAGACCTGCATGAGATAATATAAAACAATATAAAGGAATTCAAACAGCTACAGATCACTGGGTCCTTTTGAGGCTTGTTGTGATACCGGAAGGTATCAGAAACTCTCAGAATAGTGTGGTAAAAGTTGGAAAGTATCCAGACAATTCAAGAAGAATAAGCTGTAAATCATCCATGTGATTAAGAAGGCGCAAATAATGTAAGTCGTGGATTTAAAGCGAAATATTCATCAAGTCTGTTCTTGAGTGTATCTGTAGTGCTGCTTTCAATTAATTAGCAGATCATTCTATAGGTTAACAATCCTGTTGAAAAAGTAATTCGCCTCATTCGAGGTAAAACGTTTGCCCACGAATCTATGTCCATCACTTCGAGTGAAATGAGACGAATCATATCTTAAGTCGCTTGGTAAAGGACCCAGTATGTCCTGGGAAGTGGGAGGGGTTTGTATTGTGAACGGGGTTTGGTGTGTGTCAGTGGGATCTGATGCGTGGAAGGCTCTGACGTATGGACGTGACTTAGTAGGTAGAACAAGGTGTGCGTTCGTCAGCCAGAGTCTTGTAAGGTGGTCTTGGTTCCTGTGATGGAGATGAACTACGACGTAATCCCAAAACACTGGGAAGCTAACGTATACTTCACTACCTCACTTCTTTCTGAGTGAAGTCCTTTTCCTTCTTTCTTGGCGTTGCCTGATCCTGGGGCTGTATAAATAACGTAAGTCGCATCCCAGAAAAATGAGTCAGTCAGTCCTAGAAAAAAAAAAGGTGGTATCAGTGAAGTGTTCAGTGTTGGGATTTAGTGTTGAGGATGATGGTAAACCACGTTGCTCAACACTACACCTGCCGACTCCTGGCCACCTCTCACACCGCGGCTCTTGGCCACGACTCTTGTACAGTGAATCTTCACATCTTTTTTCCACGGATGTACGGTCTTGTAAATGTAAACTTTTTGCATAATTGTTTCTTGGTTAGGCAACGAAGACAGACACGTGCCCGTGTATCCCATCACATTTAGATGTAGAGAATGTTCCATGTCGCCTGAGGCAACATTCCCCCCACATCTCTTTACGGAACACATCTTAAGAGAAACAGACAGATATGTCACATTATCATATCCACATATGTCACACTATTGTTTTTCTGATTTATAATCATTGAACCCAATTAGTCTTCAGATATGTTCAAATGAATCAAAATTACATAGAATTTTGAAAGAAAATGTGCGTAAATTTGATACCACTGTAGAGTATCGATACACTTCTACAGATGCCTTACAGATGGACAAGGTCTCCAACATGCAGACAGACTTCTTGTAAATATATATATGAGTTGGTCTCATTAATCAACAAGAGTGATTGTTGCTGGAATCGTCTTGCTTGCAAAGACAGCTGCCACAGACGCACAATCTTCCCACGAATGTACATCTAAAATTTTATTTTATTTACAAATGCGAAGTCATTCATGAATTTTCGTATCTTTCAGATATCTAGAGGAACTGTACATACATACCCTACAAGGACCTCTCGGACACATTACAATCATCCAGAAATACATTACAGACACAGGAGCTGTTAACAGATTTATGCGTCTCTCTCACATGTTCAAATCTTCCTTGGAACTCTTCCAATTTTACTACAGTGCTTCAGCATGTCCGACCACCAGAAGGTCATCATTAACCAAAGCCAAGCAGATGGTATCCGAATACGAGTCCTTGCCAACAGATATTAATATCAGAGTTGAAGAACCTCCATTGGCGAACCCTATGAGTTGGGAGGGGAAGAGGCGTCGCCGTGGACACCAGCCAACCTCTTAGAAGTTGAAGGAAAAGGAAGGAGGGAGAAAGGGAATGATAAGTAGGAAGGAGTGTCAAAGGAAGAAAGATGGTAAGATGTGAATGGCGCGAGGAATTAGAGATTCGTAAGAGACTGATCAAACAATACTGAAAAAAGCAGATGACTCTAGGATACATGGAACACGAGAGTTAAAGCTCTTTGTTAAGGTCTTGGCTACAGTTAAAGTGGTTGGTTTAAGTGTGGGATGCAGCGTGAGGGATAGGTTAAAGTGCAAGATAGCGGGATAACCAAGCTGTTGGAACAAGTTACGTACAGTTCAGGGAAAGTGTATTAGATGACTGATTTAAGACATCACCTCTCTAGAACGGCGTAGAATATCCAGCATAAGTTATTAGTCAGGACACATCAGAAAGATCGTATGACCATTGTAAGTTATAGAACATTATTATATAGTTAGAAGAGAGAGATAGAGAATGGCTTAACACCTGGGTGAAGTATCTCCTTACCAGAAACAATGAATACCAATTGCACGTTGTTGATAGTGCTGAAAGTCTGGTGAACTCGCATCAGAATAATGATTGTGTAAAGGAGCCAGCCTGCATCCCCTGCCTATGTGCATAGGAAATGAGACATCAAATGTCTTGGTGTACTGAGGCAAGAAATTCGTCTTCTTACATAAGAACGTATAAGCAGATGTACATGATTCTGAATCACCATTTTGTGACCGACTCGTGGAAACTTTTTGTCAATAGTGACAGTTATGGAAGATTTTCACCAAGGTAAAGGATGGAGTCTTACGATCCGTAAAAAAGTAAATATTCTCCTGCATCTGGTGCACCAGAAGCAAGAGGAGCAACCCTCACACACCCGCGTCGATCGTTTTCTTTTGTGTGATAATTTCCAGGATTTTTTATTCCTTTCCATAATTCCCTTATTTTATTTTGCTTTTTTTCTTATCAATAATCCACTTTTTGCTAAGTATTATTTTAGGGTACGACTGGCATGCTGGCCACATTATGGTTCATGGTAGTTTATAACAGCAATTTATAACGATCTATTCTTTCTTGTTTTCTGTGACTCACCTGCTGGTGAGTGTGGTTGGCTGGTGTGAGCCGCTGGTGTTTACCTGTTGCTCTACAAGTTATGTCAGCTTAACATGATACTCTCCTCCTGACCCGCCAGGGTGGTGGTGGTGGCTGGACACACCGCGTAAACTTTAGGTTTGTGGCCTGTGACTGAACCTGGTCGTGGGAAGTCACCTGGACGAGAGATCAGGTCAAGTCGGGGAAGAGATCGAACCTGGGTCATGGGGGTGTCAGGGGCGTTCTAAGGCTGGGTCACGCCGGGTCATCTGGACAAGGAAGGGGGAGGGGACTTAACACTGCAATGTTCCTGTAAATCCTCCACCCGGCCACAGTCGCTCCTTTAGATACACTTAATCCTTCAGTTGCTTAGGCGTTTGTTTGGCGGCGGTGGTGATATGGTTCCCAGCTCCTGCGGCAGGGGTTCGTGTTGGTCTGCGCTTTACTCCGCCCGACGAAAGATTGCTCCATCAGCTCGATGCGTCGCCCTTCTTCCACCGGACGTCCATCACCCGTGCGCTCTCGTCCACCTCAGGAAGGTATCGACACCTACCTGGAGTCACAGCATTACTCCGTAACGCAGAAGGACGCCGTTACGGACCTCCTGGGGAGGTGGCGGGTAATTTTCCTTAATGAGACGCTCTCAGCGTGAAGGATAGATTCGTTCCCCGCCCTCCACCCACCTCTTGTGTGGCCAAGTCCAGTGTCGAGGCGATCTTGTAATTTACTTCCATATTACCGTGGAACAGTGAGGACAGTCGGAGTGCATGTCGGACACCGCTCCGTCATAGTGAGCAGTGACTCCTGTCACGCGGGAGACCGACCAGGGCAAGGCGAGGAAAATGTCATGCATTTCCTACAGTCTAACGGAAGGAAGTTGGGTCGATTCTCGTGTGTCTATCCTGATGTCTGGGCCAGGCGCTATGTTAGCCCTCAGGCGCCTCCAACCACCGTCACCCTACCGCTCAGGGAGGGGGTGCTAGTGGGGTGGGAGGCGGGAGGGCCAGGTGGCGATGAGGCAAGGTCTTCTCAGGAACTAGCAGACGAGGGCCCGGATTGGCTGGTACGGAACAAATGTAGAGAGCCTAGACTGTGTTATGCTATATGCCCCTCCCTCCGGCCACACATCTCCCGCCATACCTGAGTGGGAGAATCCATTTCCAGTAATTCCGGCCGTGGGCTGTACTTAAACTTGCGTGATGGAGCCCAAATACTGTGCGATGAGAAGCTTACTCACGACGTGAACTTATTAGACTTGTTTCTACATGCAAATGAGGATCTTATTTATATTGAAATTGGAGAATAGTTTGGTACGAGTGATCACCCACAATTACTTTCTAAATAGCTTTCAACTTTGATTGTATTGCGTGTCGACATGCAAGTCATGGAAAAAAAATCAGACTTTAGAATTGAAACTTTATTGATGGCTTTTCTTTCACTGGAAAATCAAGAATGATGACGTTGATGAAAATTATTTGGACTTCACTTGGAAAAGCTTCATTGAGAAATTCAAAGGAGGAGAGGAGATATATGTACCAGTGTGCAGAGGGCGGTCGTTATCCAAAACTTAGCCATAACTGCGGAAAAAGTGAAATAAAGAAGTAGCTCTTATCTAAGAAAGTCACACATAAGAAACTTAAAAGGAACAGTGTGATAGAGCAAGCAGAGTAAAATTACATAGCAAGGCTAAGACACCTATATGTCAAAGTAAACGACAGTTTGAGGGGTATATTGCTGAAAAAAACGATGAAACCCGAAGGAATTCATAGTAATGTTGGAAGCAAGAGTCTTTACCCAATCAATTTGTACAGTAATTGTTGAAAACTGTGAATTAGTTCAAGACAATGAAGCCACGACGAAAATCTTAGATTTCTTTAAGACACAACACGTGTTGCAGAGTCCAGTCCCATTGCTAGGTGAGGAAAGCATATTCTGCAAGCTGAAGACATATTATCATCACTAGATGGAATGAAGCAAAGAAAACGATAGACGCGGAAGTATCTTATATGAGGACAATGAAAGAAACGAGAAACAAAGCAGCTAAGCCCTTGCTTGCCTGCTCTTTTCAGGAAGTCACTTGCTCCGGGTAAAGTTCCAGAGAACTGGAAATTTGCCAATGTGACGGAAATATTCAAAATAATTAACATATTACTGCCCGGAAATTATGTCCCAGTTTGCACAGTTGGTAAACTTATTATGGAATCGTCATTCGAGACAAAGTTTTAAACCATATGAGACCACCGCTTAGCTTAGAAAATAAATTGTTGAAGTGATTTAACGCAGGTAAGCAAAATTATCAAAAATAATCTCGATGTAATAAGCTGTTTAAAGCTACATTTGTCTGATTTCACTCGTAGTAATGGACATAAGCTCGTGGAGAGAGGTTTCACTTTGAATGAGACAAAATACTTTTTCTTCGATAGGATTGTTAACGTACGGAATTGTTTGCTAATTAGATTAGTTGAAAGCAACACTATTGATACGTTTGAGATTACAAATTTCGCTTCAGATCCATGACTAACATTATTTTCATCCTCTTAGTTACATGTAAAGTTTACAAGTATTGATCTTTAAATGTTTTTTCTACTCTTACCACACTAGTATAAAAGTTTGTGATACCTTCTACTATCGCAGCCTTGAAAGGACCTAGTGTTCTGATGCAGTTTGAATTTCTTTGTACTGCAACAGATACAAAACTCTGTACTTTAATATAATCTGATGTATTTGGCTGAACGAGTCTTCAGTGCTGCTTTCCTTAAATATAGGTAGAATTTCCCTGGTGAGTTTGTCCTCGTCGTACCTCCATGTTCCCGCGACTAAGTTGCGCAGCCACTCGAACTCTGCTATCAGATTGCGCCACATTCCTGGCGATCAACATTCTGTACCTCAGTGCACCGTGTCAGTCGCTTATAGCCTGTGATGGGATTCGATGGCTCCTCTTCTTGCGAGTCCTCAAGGAAGGACCAGCGATATTGCCTCGGAATCCTTTCATTTCTGCTTCAGCTGCTGATCGGCATAGGATATTCATCCCGCACCGCCGCCCGACCACTCTGATGCTGTCACTCGCAGCAATCGTCATCTGGACACCGTCTGGTAGGAGACATATTGGAAGACTATGGAAAAGATGAACTAATTGAGGTACTAAAACTTTTGGCAAGACGACAGGTCTTTTCAATCCAAGAGTTAGGACAGCTGTGGCTCGTTCATTATGGGCAAACATGAAAACAACTAGCCTACCAACGGGCAGGTGCAAGCCTGCCTTGGGCAGAAGGAAGATTTTTCGTGTATAAGTCGACACTTTAGCCAGGGCAGTACCCGCCTACACCGGGAAATAATTGTTCAGATGAAATTTCTTTGCGATCTAACTTTTATTGCTAGTCTCAAGGAACTTAGGAATCTCTGTCAAGTTTCTCTTTGTATGGACTCAACGTTAGGGGCGGAGTGTGTCTCGGCTTAGGAGAGCTTGGACGACCATCTTCAGGTGTAGGCAGCAGTCAAATCCTTGACACGCTGAAGGTTCCGTTGATGGCGAGACACCGCTCCGAGAGCCCTACCTGGAAAGCATTCGAAGATCTGTTCCCGATATGTTGACCCGCAAGGCGTCTTTCAAGTTCTTGGCTTTGATATCAGCCAAACAAAGTGTCGCCTGAGCTGAGTTTTACGTGCACAGCAGTAATTTTTTCCTCTTCTCCCGACGTGTGGTGGCGGTGGAC
The DNA here is from genome assembly GCA_038088735.1 of Panulirus argus. NCBI lineage: Eukaryota > Metazoa > Arthropoda > Malacostraca > Decapoda > Palinuridae > Panulirus > Panulirus argus. Next base: position 1,664 of record JAYMFT010093708.1, on the reverse strand, counting down.
GCCCAGCTACTGTGTGTCAGCGGTCGTGTCCTCTTCGTTCCCTTCGTCTCCTGAAGGATCCGGCTTCATTGGACCTACAACTCTCTCTCTCTCTCTCTCTCTCTCTCTCTCTCTCTCTCTCACGGATACTACTCTTGTTAATGCCTTTTTCTGTTCGCCACTGTTGCTGTTGCTATCCCATGATCTTTGTCGATTTCACTTGCCATCTTGAAAAAAATCTTACCTAGAGGAGGACTTGAGGAATATAAGAAATTAACGAGTTTGACGTGTGTGTCTCCTTACCCAGCAGACACTATGGTTACACTTGGGTCAGGAGTCTGGCAGTTCAAATGTGAATAGACTTAAGGTGTACATTTTTGACTTCACCGTCTGTATCACTATTGATACAGACGGTATCGTGGTTTCACTTGACTTCCTCTTTTTGTGTGTGTATCGCTGTAATCTTGGCCGTCATCTGTACCACAGCCGGAGTGTGACTGCACCTCCTGCAAGTTCCTGATCATTCCCTGAAGACTCAGACTGATCCAGCACCGCCTCCTCCTACACCACCACTCTCCATACTGCAAAGGTCCAAGAGTTAGTCGGTGTTGTCTTACACTCCTCGATTAGTGTTGCATAGCATACCGTCGAGTGCACGAGCCAGATGATGGCGTGTGAACACCTGTAACATTACCTGCCTTAGTACCACTGACCAACATGGCCACCTTTGTGCTCGTCTGTGCCACAGTCTGTGTGTACCAGTAAACTTTACAGTCGCTGTTTTGTTATTTCTTCATCTCGAATTGTTGCAATATTGGTTTCTATGAACCGCCGATTGCTTTTGCGAACGTATGAACATCTGACTCTTTTGTTAGCGTGTGCACATCTGAGTGTCCTTGTTGGTGTCTGTGAACCCTAGACTGTCTTCTTTAGCGTCCGAACCTCGTAAGCGACTTTGTTAGTATCTGTACACCTTCGGTTGGCTTTGTTGGTGTCTTTGAACCCCTGGTTGTCTGTTGATGTTTGTGAAAGTTTTACAAATGTATTTCTCCGTATCTTAACATTGTATCTATGTGCCATGTCTTTATTCCTGTGTACACAAACACACACACACACACATACACACACACACACATGTACACACACCAGCCTAAGCCAGGTACACATTTATCGACCAGTCCCGATGGGAGGAAGAACACTTGGGTTGAGTGTTTGCCGCGTGCCTAACCTAACCTAACAGAGCTCTGCGGGTCCGACCCCATGATAAGTCGTGGTTAGTACCGCTAACCACTACACTACCGAGTGTGTGTGTGTGTGTGTATGTGTGTGTGTGTGTGTGTGTGTGTACCCTCTCACCTCTGAGAAGCGACAGCAGTATCCAGTATAAGGCCAGTCACCGTACTCGGTGTTTGAGGTGGCTCTCGCGAAATGGCTAAGCCTTTTGGTCTGCGCTCACGTTTCACCTGCCAGTTTACACAGGCGGAGGCACTGTCTGCCCAGCTAATTCCTCCTCTCCCACACACCAAACACTGCCATTGCTACTGTGGTGCGCTCCTTCCCACTATGATTCCAGTTCCTTAGGTACTGAGTAATTATGTATAAACGGAAATGCAGTATATATATATATATATATATATATATATATATATATATATATATATATATATATATATATATATATATAT
>JAYMFT010093697.1:0-13951 GCA_038088735.1 Panulirus argus | reverse complement strand
TATATATATATATATATATATATGCACGGTACAAGATGAAGGTGAAGGGGTTCAAAAAAGAGGATCAAATTATCCAAAACGCTGACGCCTGAGCAAATCAAAATTCGGAAGACCAGGTAGCGCATAAGTCTCCAGCGATGAACTACCGAACTCTTGTGCCAGCCATCCTCAGTGCAGTACAGCCAGCCCTGGTACGTAATAGATGGAGTTTACATACATAGCATTAGGAAAAAAAATGTATCAAACCAAAAACTGAGGTTAAGCAAATGATAATGAATTTCAAAGCTGTTTTATCCGCTGAAAGCCGTGTGCCATGCTCCTGATACGAGCTGCTTCGCATTCGTTATCTGAGAGCCCGTGCCACGCTGTGGAAAGCTTCACCTGTCATCAGTTTATTACAGCTTAGCTAGTCTTGGCTGTGGTGATATTTAGTTCAACTTTATCACAGGGAAACTTTGTTACGAATATTCCGGAAAACACCAGCAGCTGCTCAAAGTAATGCACAAATTGTTGGAGGAAAGCCGTCCAGTGTTATGGACGACATGGCAGAACGTCTTCTCCATCAGTGAAGAACCAGTGACTGGGGTAACGAATACTGAATAGTGTGACGTATGAATACCTACAGCCAGTATTGTCCGGAATCCATCAAGCGCAAGGTTAACAAGACCTCGCGTCACAAATGAAGAAAAAGAAAAAGGTAAAGTTTAAACCTCAGTCCTCTTCGAAGTAGCTCAGCCGATCTTTTGCGTGCAAACAGAAGAAGTGGAGGAAATAATGAAGCCTTACCTTGTTACCGGCACGTATTAATCTGAGGCCCCCGGAAGCTTTTTCAAACAGTGCACTAGCATACGCTGTATTGTTAATACCGTCGACTTGAACTTGTAAAGTGCTACTGGGATCGCAAGCATAATCCACATGAAGGCGATGGTAATAGGAACTAAGATTTGAAATAAAAAAAGAAATGCTTGAAATACACACGAAGCAAAAAATGCAGAGCGCAAGAAGATAAAATGAGGGTCGAGGGAACTAAAGGAGAAGTAAGAAGAACATTGTAGTTGCTTCATCACCTTCAGTGGCAGAGATACCTCCGGCAGCGGAGTCGGCGAGCCCTATAGAAGTCCCGCCCCCACACACAGTTGAGTGAGGAGCGACAGAAGAGAGGAAGAGAGGGAGTCACAATTTCAGCAGACGACATTCATTTCAAATGTAAGATCATTGATAAAAAAAAAAGATTGAAATGAAATATGGAGGATAAGAGGAAAAAAGAATACAAAAATGAACAGCCTACGGAAAACTGTTGGATGTATAAAAAAGAAAAAAAAGTAAAAGAGACGAAGACTCTCTGTGAGCAATGGAGTTACATAAAGAGCAAGGTTATGACTGCCTGTCAACCCCCCTCAAGCACGACGGCATGGGCCCCAAGCACGACACTACGACGCTTGAATTCGACGGAACGGCCTTTCGGGATGATGCTCTGACCTTAGACTTGACCTGAGAGGGTCAGCTCAAAGGTTACGGTAACCTCGTGTTCAAGTGTCGTTCTGTAGTGCCAGAGCACGAAATGTGTACCGTCGTGCTCAAGGATGGTACCGTCGTGTGGGCCCAAGGGGTTAGCCAACGTCCGGTTGGTGGACCGAGAGTTAGAATGGTTTATCGTTATACTTTACAGACAGGTCCTTTGCACATGCATGCACCTACATACGAACACACACCTACTTATACTCATTTATTTACTGACACACATACACACACACATACAAACATTATACATATATCTAAGAAGCTGTTTGATAGTAGAAAATGTTCAAGAGATGGGGGCCCCGTGAGTGTAAAGCTCCCTCCCCGTACAGCACAAAATAGGTAATTACACACAAAGCCCCACCGGCACCGCAAAGAGGGCAAGAATGTAAGGAGATGGTAATTTCATACAAAGAGAAATGTATTCAAATATTGATGGATAAACAGTAAGTGGAAAGAAATTAAAATCCAAGGATCGTATAAAGGAAAGTGCACCTGATATTGATAGAGTCGTCGAAAAAGCTGACTAAAAAGTAAGCTCTAATCTGTTCTGCCTAGAGAAGTACATGATATTACGGAGGGAAGGAGAAGACAAAGGAGAGGAAAAAAATGGCCCTCTTATTGAAAAATAACCTTAATTTTCTGAAAATAGTAGAAGATCGCCCATTCAGACAATACACATTGGGAAATTAACTGTAAGGAGGAAGGGCATAGTGATGTTAACATTACATAATCCTCCAAAACAGCTGTAAAGATCCAGAACAAATTTACAATAATAGCAATGAAGGAACAATCAGGATGGTACATGTAGTTGTAAAACACTGACTTCTCAGAGATGGTGAAGTACTGGTAATGGGGGAATTCAATTATAAAAAGACAGACAAGGGGAATTTGGATTCTCATGGTAAAAGAAAGTCATGAAGACAAGTTTTTAGAGCGAATATGGGAAGATTACCTACACCAATATGTCAGTGAGCACACAAGGATGAGAGGGACTGATGAACCAACACTGCTACATCTTATCTTCACACATTCTGGCATGGATATTAAGCATTCTATATCGGATATACTAATCGGAAAAAGACATCAAACAAATCCCCTTATTTCGTAGATAAGGACATTAATAGAGCAGAGATGGGACGAGAAATAAAGAGGAGATAGAATAGCAGAAACTATACCAACCTCAGAAACATTTATGGTAACATAGATTGGCAAATGAATTTTAGTCACGAGGAACCAGAGTACTGTGATGAGAGGTTCAGTGAAAATTACAGTGAGGGAATAGGAACATGGGTTCCTCTAGCTCAACTACAGAGGGAAAGGTAAATAAGAGGAAAGAATGGTTTAACAAAATATGTCAAAAAGCAAAGGAGCTCCAGCTATTTGCAAGATATAAGACAGTATACCAGGATAAGAAAGGAGGACCAACGAACTTTGAAAAGAATGTTGTGGAAAAGGCAAGTGAAAATCAGAAACATTTCCATAAATTCGTTTCGAGTCGGTTGTGAACTAGAGAGCAGCTAATAAGGCTAAGGGAATCATAGGGAAAAATTGATAAAGGATGATGTAAGAATATTCGAGGAACTGAACAACGAGTTCAAAAGTGTTTTCACAGTGCATAATACTATGGGTAGGAGATTTTAGAAAACAGTGAGAGTGGTTTGGTGAAGAAAGAAGAGGTGGTGAAAGCCTGCGGAAAATGAAATCCGGCAAGGCGGCGGGATTGGAGGGACACTGAGAGAATACTAAATGATCTTGACCGAAACAATACTCATGGTCCTGATGAAATTTCAACATACTTCCCGAAGATGTGTGAAGACACGTTAGATGCATCAACTGGAAAACAGTACAAGATGTCACTGGAGGGAGGCAGTACGCCAAGGAAACAAAGAAAAACGTCATACCTCTTGTGTAAGGAAGGAGACCGGAATCAGGCACTGAACTGCAAACCAGTCTCACTGATGAGTTTAGTCTGAAAGGTTTTGGATAACATAACCACAAAGTAAATTGATGATTTTTGTACTGAGGAAAACTGCCTAAGTGAGATAACGCAGCTTTAGGTAAAGGAGGTTATACGTAAAAGAACTTTAGAATTTCTATGAGAAAGTGAGTTTTCTCTTCGGTAAAAGGGAAGGCTGGATGGAATATTCGTATCTAGATTGCCAGAAAATATTAAAATATTTGACACTGTTCCTCACAAGAGGCTCACGGGAGGCTGATTAAGATGTTGAATCACGAAGCAGGAATATGAGGGAAACCTATTCTACAGATTAAAAATTATCTCTGTGTATGGGAACAAGGGACGTATGTCAAGGGAACCTTCTCCATTTGGGTCGAGGTGACCAGGGAAATGCCATAGGGTTCTGTTCTGGGACCATTGCTCTTCCTCATTTACGTAAATGACTTACCTGAATTCAAGGACTCATCTAATACGTTTGCAGATGATGCAAAGGCCATGAGGGAAATGGAAAGTGAGGAGGATTGTATCAACTTACAAGGGGACCTAAACAGACCCCGACGTTGGTTGTCATACCTGTCTATAAGAAAAGAGACCGCAAACAGGCACTGACCTACCGATCTCACTGATGAGTGTGTTCTTTGAAGTTTTGGAAAAGATAATTGGAAGGCAAAAGGGATGGCTTTCTACGGAAGAAAGATTACCTAAGTTAGAGACAGCAAGGTTTTGAGAAATGGGGTTATGTGCAACAAACCTCTTAGATTTCTACGAAAGAGTGAGCTCTGCCTTAAACAAAAAGGAAGGAGGGGTGGGTTGTTTATAACTGGCCTGCCAGAAAACATTTGATAGTTTGCCGAATGGGAGGCTTATAAGGAACTCTGATCATCAGGCGGGGAAACTCTTTTGATAGGCAGTGCGTAGATTATCTAAGAGAAGGAAACAACGAACATACCTCAGAGGAGCGTTCTTAAAATGGCTTGGGATCACCAGCGGAATGCCACAGGGTTTTGGTCCGGGACCATGACTCTTCTTGATCTATGAAAAGGACTTGTCTGAAGGTATGGTCTCCTTCCTGAATATGTTGGCAGATGATACAAAGGTTACGAAAGAAGTGAAAAGCGTCCAGGATTGCATCACCTTACAAGGGAACCTTGACAGACTACAAAAATGGTCTGATACAAGGTTGATGAAGTTCAACCCAGTAAATGTAAATAAATACGGGTGGGCCACTGAGGAAAAAGGCTTCAATATGATCATCTCTAGCAGGAAACAAGTTGCAGGAATCAGTGCGTAAGAAAGAGTAAGGAGTTGACATCGTCCCAATCAGTCGCCAGAGCCCCACCATAGGAGAATAGTTAGAAAGACCAACAGTTTGCTTGCAAATATTAGAATAACTTTCAAGTTAATGGGCAGGGGATTACTCATTAGGCTGTTCAGACCATTCATAAGGTCAAAACTAGTAAATGCTTCGTAAGTTTGGTCACTGCATCTACAAAAAGCACAGAAAACATTGAAGAAGGTCCAGGGAAGAGCAATAAGGGAGGTACCAGAATTAAGAGGGGTGAATTGTGCGGAAAGGATAGACGCTTAAAATTCTCTCCGCCTTGGAAGAGAGAAGAGTGAGGGATGACCTGATCACAACCTTTAACTTTTCAGAACAAATCGGTTATGTAGGCAGAAAATAATTCTTCGAAAGATGCTGAGATGGGACAACTAGAGAGCATAGAATGTTATAAAGTAAAAGACTTGTTTAAAAAGATGTAAAGAATTACTTTTATAGTGTAAGCGTGGTGGATGAATGGAAAAAATTACGGAAGACACGGTTAATGCAGACAGCATACATGACTTTAAGTTGTATGATAGTAGAGAATGTTCAAGGATGGGGCCCCACAAGTGAAACCTCAATTTCCGTCTAGTACAAACAGGTTATAACAGACAAGTAATTATCCACACACACACACACACACACACACACACACACACACACACACACACACACACACACACACACGAGTGCAATGCTCCCTCTCCTTACATTACAAACAGGTAATTACAAACAACAAATTACACACACACATACAGGCACATGTGCACAAAACACACACATATAAGCATTAAAACCCAAATATACAGACATGCACCTATGTTAACAGACAAATGCACACATTTCCACTGTTAGACATTCATATGGACACATAAAATGCTCACATATATAGTAGCATACATGGATAAAGACACACGCATACACGTATACACATATAGAAACGCACATACAAATATATGTGAAAACATAAATACACATACACACAAAAGCATACAGACATGCAAAAGAAAACGCAGAAGTGTACATATACCTACACAAGCACACATAAGCTCTCATGCACATATACACCTACACATCAACAAGAATTAACACATAAGCAAACGCGCACATAATCTTACACATGCATACTGAATAAAAACAATAAAAACAAAAATAAAAACACATGCACTCATATAAACACACATAAAAGTACACACGCACTAACAGCAGATACATAAACACATACGCACAGAAACACTAACACACACACACGTACACATACAAGCAAACATATATACACATATGACATTCCATCACCTCCTACAGACCACAATAATAAAGACTTTCATATGCATATGGCTTGTCAACCACATCACTACTGCCAGACACTACCCAAACATCAACAAATATACATTACTATATCCCACAATTAGAACACTAGCTCACCCACAACGAATATCTATATAGCCGCAGACACCTACCGTCGGCCTTATTAACCTCTGACAGATCTGAATCCAAATCACACCCTCCTATCATCCTAAACTATTCACCACTTCCATTCAAGAAAACCCCAGCCATACTAGGCATCACAAAAGACATAAGTAAGACATTTGCTCCCAAAGCCACATCCAACAACAAAAAGCCATAAGCAATACAAAATATCCACATAACACTCGCTGGTACCAGATTTGGACAAGAGAAGGTGTCCCATAGTATTCTCTTGAAGCAATTCATCTGTTCCGCTCTTTACTACACTTTAACGTTTTTCTGATATCTTCCAATATCACAAAAAGCCTCGAAGAGATCCAGTGATCTGTTGATGTTCGATTTTCATTGTATTCCTTTGTATTCAACTGCCTTGTCATCCAACTTGCTAAAAAACAGATATAACAAAGATACAAAGCACACACAACAGAGCACTCTGAATAATTACGGGCTGCATGGCAGAAGTAAACAGTCAACACTTGCGTACGGAGACAAGGATCCTTCTGAGAATCCCACCTAAATATGCTGGACACAGTTCTTGCTAAAGCTCCAGATCATGAGCATCCAAACCATTCCACAACCAGCCACCAGCCCCCAAATGGAAATTGTACAATGACCCCTGCTTCACATTAAACGACATAAACATGAAAATGACAAAACTTATACACACACGAAAAAACGCAAACAAACTCTAAAACATCTTCCCAGCCCAAGCCTAAACACCATCCCACAAGCCAAGTACCCATCTTAAACTAAGTTCCCCAAGACACGTACAAGTTACACTTTCTCCTTTATATTCTAAACACCAAAATCCTTCCAAAATAGATGCAGTTTCAACAATATCACAAGACATATCATGCCCAAGAAGCATCTTCCACAATGAGTACACTGAACGCTTACCCCTCATACCTTTATATGCATACTTACGGATGATGCGAAGATCATAAGCGAAGTAAAGAATCAACATACAAGGGGACATAGACAAACTTTAGGGTTGGTGTGATAATATAGGAAGTGAAATTCAACCCGCATGAATATAATCTAATGAGGACTGAACATACTGAATGAAAGGAGTGATATGAATATAATCTAGAAGGAAATAAGCTGAAGGAATCTATATGTGAGAAACCTGGAAGAAGACAATGTACCTAACCTGTCGCCGGAGCTCCGCTTTAGAACTGTATGGAAGAAAGAGTATATGTGTATTAAGTCACATGGCATTGATGAGGTTGTACTCTGGTGGGTAGGAAATTGGCTAACAAGCCTTCAACAAAGAGTTGTGATTAGTGGTCAAGTCTCAAAATGGATAGCCGTAACAAGTGAAGTGCCACAAGGATCAGTCTTGAGACCAGTTCTCTTTTTCATATATATGTTAATGATATTGATAATGGGCTGCATAACAAGATATTAAAAGTCGCTGATGATACAAATGTGGGAAATAAATGTACGTCTTCAGCTTCAAACTGACGTAGATAGTTGCTAACAGGTGGGCTAGGAGGTGGCAAATAGATTTTGATATTGATAAGTGCAGTTTTACGTATCAATTAAAAACGAAATGGCAAGTTACAGTACGAATTCTGTAAATGAGGAAAAAGACTTGGGCGTAATAATTTAAGGTGAACTAAAACCAAGTAAACGGTGCACAGAAGCAGTGAAACGAGCGAACAAAATTCTTGGATTCATAGGTAGGGCCTTCGAATTTTAAACAACGGGAATCATCCTTACTCTTTGCCATTCATTCCCGTCTTGAATACTGTGCTAAGTGTGGTCCCCCTACCTTAAAAAAGACATAGACAGGATGGAGAGAGGGCAGCGTAGAGCTACCGAGCTACCCGAGCTGAGAAGCAAATCCAATGAGAGCCGATTAAACGACTTGAACCGATTTAGCTCAGAAAAGATAAGATTATGAGTTGCTCTAATACAAGTATGCAAAATCATTAAAGGCTTTGACAAGCTTGATCAGTCAGGCTACTAAAGATGTGATTCGTCTAATTTCACTCGTAGGAAAGAATACGAATTCGTGGCCAATTTCTTACCTCGAATGAGGCGAAGTTTTCTTCAACAGGATTGTTGACATATGGAACGATTTGCTAATTGGCGGGGTTGAAAGCAGTACTATGGATATATTTAAGAGCGGAATTGATCAATATTTCTCTCAAGACCACGACCTGTATTATTTGCGCCTCCACAGTCACAATAACAATTTGCAGGTTATATTCTCTCTGAATTATCCGTATATCTTCTAATTTTACCACACTAATTTGCGAGTTTCTGATATCTCCCACTATCACAAACAGCCTCGAAAGGATTCAGTGTTCTGCTGCTGTTTGAATTCTTTTGCAACTTTTGATTTCCTTTTTAAACCAGTCTGATGATATCGATGGTGAATAGTTCTTCGGAAGATTTCAAGATATGTAGAACGAGCAGAAGACGCGAGAAGAAATAAAGAGAAACCTGTCTGAGAAGACATTAAGAATTGCTACTTCTCTGTGTAAGTGATGTGGATAAGTGGAATAAGGTAAGTGACGAAACTGTGAATGTTGACAGTATGCAAAAGTCTAAAACTCTATGCGACATTAAAGTTAGTTCAAGAGATTGGGGCCCAAGAGTTTAGAATTCCCTTCCGTACTCCACAAATGGGTAATTCCAAATAGTTAATTACAAACACACAAACACACGCTATCAAATACATATAATGTAAACACTTACGTACATAAACACCCATACACATATGATCTTTCTTACAGTATCATGCATACAAGCACACGCATACACGCCAGCAAGTACACACCTCAACATGCACATATACATTCAAACACAAATACATAGATATTGTGAATACATCAACACAGAAACATACGCACTTACAAGCATACATATGAATATACACAGCACTTACAAGCATACATATGAATATACAGCAAGACAAAAACGTAAAAGCACAAATGTGCGAACGTACACAAAATTGCATAGACGCGCGCACATAGACATTCGCGTGGATACACACCTAATAAAAATACTCATCTGCGTACAGATCTGCCAAGTGTTTTAAAGCATCACTTGAAATTATCAAACTAGGCAGCTTCTGGTTTGTGCACAGATTGGAAGCTGCAAAATGGTCAAGGAACTCGCGAGGGAATAAAGAACAGTATGCAGAACATCATGCCATTTGTGGACTGTTGTCAAGTCTCATGGAAAGAGAGCTTTAGTCTGGGGTCTTGGGAATAGGAGTAGACATGCTGGGAGTCCCATGTAGGTCGTGACAGAGGGGTAGTATACGACAAGAAATAAGAAATGCTTGAAACATGTTTTTTGAAAACATGCAGCGTTTTCAAATGTTGATAAGGAAGTGTAACTAGGAATCAGTGGTCGATTAGAAAACACAAACCTAAGTCGCGCCATGTATAAAGGCGTCAGGTCTTGTCCCTCTACTTCTGTCAGTCTGTGTCATATATCTTCTTGTCAGCAACGCTCAGACGCAGTCTGGTGATTAGCCATGACATCCTTGCTGTGTTATATGTATGTTCTTAGGTCAAGTATTCAGTTGTTTAGTTCATCAAGACTGAGTGAGGGGAAACTACGACAATAATTGGCTGATCTAAGATCTGCTTTGCAAAGGACATGGAGGGGAGTGAAAGGGACAGTATTGTAAACAACACGTAAAGTTGTCAAAAGAAAGCTTGGCCAAGGGCTGCAGCTCTTGGTGGAGGTATCTGGATGGATTCTAAGAGTAGAAAAATTTGACATGAATGCCAACAAAGACAGGATAACTGCGCCTTAAAAATAGAGAAATCACGCAGTCTCAAGTAGAGAGGGTGTTTGCTAATTGTTTTTCGTATCGGCATTCACTAATACTAACGAAGGTGATAACTGACATGACTGTCATTCCGAGAGGGATGACAAGCCGCCGAAATCGAAAAGAAAAGGGTCATGATGGGAGAACTATGTAGGCTTGGGTTCTTGGGTAGGGACTACGGGCCACATGACGCCACGAAAGGTTATTATCAGAGGCTGAAAAATCTTAGTAATCGATTTTTTCACTTCTTTTTTTCAGATGTGGATGAAATAAAGGGACTAAAGGATACAGCTGTTACAAAATGGACTGAGGATACCTACGAAGACGTGCTTGATAAACGACGTGGATGTTTCTGTATCGTACCACCTGAGCAGGGAAGGGAGATGGTAGTGACGACTTTCGGGCAGTAAGGAAACGAGGCGCTTGGATGCAGAAACATGGGACGACCAGAGGCGTGGCCGGGGACAGGAATAAGGGAGTAGCATCAAAGAAAAACAAAACTGGAGGGATAGGAGGGTATTGGTGTTATCCTATATGACAGAGTAATTCGAAGACTATTGATTGATGCTCGTAAATGCTCTAATTGGTCTAAGAACAGAGATGATGTCTTAGAACTATCTATTTCTGGAAAGAGATGATTAATAGGTACTCAAAGTCAAGTCAGATCAATCATAATGGGAGGTATTACCCTCGCTTCGTCTAGATTCAGAGGTTTTAGTCTGCGAATCAATGCATCCTGTAGCAGTCTGAGGACACTGACATTTAACGCTGCGGGCTAAATAGTTTTTCTTTCTTTTTTTCAGACCCCTAACTGTCCAAGAAGTCTATTCAGATCCTGGATTTCGGTATTTCTCTTAAGGTTGATTGGCTGTTTGAGCCTTAGGCCTATCAACTGCCGGGGTTATTCACCGTCAAGCTACATCCACCAACCGAAGAGTCTTGAACACCTTCTTCGGATGTTTAAGACAATTCTAAGACCATATACACTCCCCCTCTGCAAGTGGTTCATGTTTCTCTTACACATTAAGTTCATCTATCAACCAGGTTATACATGTACTTCCAAGCATACTGAGTATCTTTATGCAAAAATACACATCTTCTTAAAGCAAGCCATATCTCTCCAAACATACTACGTGTATTTCTTAAACAAAGATAGAATCATTAACCGCACAAATCATGAATATCTTTTAAAACAGATTCTACTTATATATCCAAACACCTGTACAACAGGTCATATCCACCCACCTATACGAACTAGGCATATCTACCTACCCATATGAACTGGGCATATCCATCCACCTATACGAACTAGGTATATCTACCCACCCATATGAACTCGGAAATTCCAGTTATACAATCTGGGTACATCCAACCATTTATACAAAATGGGCATATTCACTTACCAATGCGAATTTAGCATATCGTCTCACCGATAAATAGTTGGGAATATCCACCTATCTATACAAAATAAGTATATCTACCTACTCGTACAAAAAATCCTAAATCCGCTTATCGAAACAATACCTACCGATCTAAGTTGCTTATATTACCTTGTCTATTGTTTGAAGAAAAAAAAAAAAATCACGGTTCAGATGATTTTGCCTCCATAGCAAATAACATTAAGTCCAGCTATGTGAAGCTGCACCAAGCACAGAAGATGACGATATTTGTTCAGTGCACAAGCATACCTGGATAAATGTTGTTAACGAAACAAAATCATAAAAGACACATATATAAAAACACATAAAACATCACATGTGAGAATACAGGTAAATACACAGGATCATTAGGAGAAAAAAAAAAAATTCTTTACAGCAAAACATCAAAAAACGTAAAGTAAAACTACACTGAGTTGTGGAAATTTTGCTAGCTTGCATATCGATATATACATAACTTTAGTTGCTCCAACTATAAGTAATTTCAAGCTCAGTATTTTCTTTGTTAAGAATTCTATATAAAAATACTAATATTTTTTTTAAAGCGACTTACACAACAAAGAATTTCATATAGACTATCTTTTATATAAAGAGAATATGAAAAATATATTTACAGAAGAAAAACAGGAAAAAAATTGGAAAAAGAGGTGAAAAATAAATATATTATCCCCTTTTATAACTTGAAATAAACAGAGATGTAAGCAAACAGATGACCACGAAAATAAGAAAATTACATTACACAAAAAACAGTTAGATATTACGTGAGAGATTTCGTACCATCTTTTGTTTTTTTGTTATATAAGGTCACTAGTCAGTTTTAAGACTGCTTAAAGTCAACGTAGCAATGGAAACAAATAATAAGCTCCCTGATTCTTTATCATTTTTATATAAATGACCAAATCCATTTAGGCACAGTGATGAAATAAGGCCTCGGCGGCTGCTCTGCTGGTGTTTTTAACTGCCCAGATCCAACCAAGCACATAAAAACAACAGCTTAAGGCTACCTAGTAATAAAGTACCTGCAGTATCTTTATGGCCTCCTACATTAGTCTAAGCAAAGGCACCATGGTAGTCGTCCAGAAACTTAACTGTTACAATGATGTCCTTAACCTCGACCGCAGTTTTCCAAAATTCTTGCTGACTTTAAAAGACGCTTACGTTTCGTATCAAAGTATAAAACAGTCAGCCAACATGCTCGGTCAGGACGAGTTTCACCTAGGATTTTCCACCTTACGGCAAGTGCGAGCAATGCGAATTTAACAAATGAGCAGAATCATGCTAAGTCCTGAAATGTTTGCGAACTTGCAACTGAATTATCCCAGATGAGATATGTTTAGTCTTGGTAGTGCTACAGGAAGCTGGACAAACATCTTGTTCCCTAACAAAAGTCTTGGGGTGTTGTTGGACGAGGGTACATCTTTTCTCTTTTATTTTTCCTTTTACTCCGTGTTGATGTTCGTCAGTGTTTGTCTCAGGGGATATACTAGGAGTTAAGGAAATGGACGAACGGATGAATTTAAAATATTAGAAAATGAAATATACGGGGAATGAAAAAGTATGTGGGCCGTCCACCTTATGGAGGAGACATTAACCCATACTTAAGCATCTTTAGGTCTAACGCAGGACTCGTATCTATTGAGCAGAACTGAGGACTCGACTTCATATGTACACTATTTGAAGTATGCCATTTTTAAAGTCCACTCACAACAACCTGACAGATACTGAATTCTCGACTATCGTTGACGTTGTACTTAGAGCCCGTGTCATAGCTGACGCACAACTGACTTAAGAATTTCTATCTTGTCTCATTAGGGTCGTGTGTCAACATGATACAGTCTGAGAGTTGTACTGAATTACGGTCACTGTTGCTCGTAATTTCGGTCATTATCACTTCAAGATTTTTTTTTCTCCATGGGAAACATCAAAGCATCAAAAATCCATTAGAAATTGATGAAAATATATAAAAAAACACCATGTTTTCGTTGAGCGTTGCATGAAGAGAAGCGAAAAAAGTTTGATTATTTACCCCCAAAATGGTCAGACTGACGCAAAGTATTATAAACTTGACGCAAAGTATGCTGAACTTAACGCAGAGTAAAGTTAGATGTCAGATAAGAAATCTCTCTCACAGACTGAATGATACATATCTGTCACCTTAACCTGTAAAGTATAAATGAACCATTAAAAGGAAAATTATCTCAAAATGAACGAAGACGAAAGCCGTGTTCTTACCTCTAGGGCTGGGAATTCGCCGTCCTCCTCGTCGTATGGGTGCTCCAACCCCGAGTGGTACCTGTCCTCAGTGTTTATACCTGGGGGAAGTGGGTGGGTGTACATGGTAACTCCTTTGGTAAAGTGAGATCCGGGCGTGTGACCCGCCAGGAATGAGAGAGAGAGAGAGAGAGAGAGAGAGAGAGAGAGAGAGAGAGAGAGAGAGAGAGAGAGAGAGAGAGAGA
>JAYMFT010093686.1:10000-13952 GCA_038088735.1 Panulirus argus | reverse complement strand
AGGAACAGAGAAGGGGCCAAGTGAGGATTTTCCCTCTAAGGCTCAGTCCTCTGTTCTTAACGCTACCTTGCTAACGCAGGAAAGGCAAATATGTATGAAAAAAAATAACTTAGCATTATAAATTTCATCAATCTACATGAAATGATAGATAAATAAGTGTATTTCACTTGTTATCCCTTGGGATGGGGAGAAAGAATACATCCTACGCATTCCCTGCATGTCACAAAAGGTCACTAAAAGGGGAGGGAGCAAAAAGCTGGAAATCCTCCCCTCCTGTTTTTATTTTTTCAAAAGAGAAAACAGAGAAGAGGGCCAAGTGAGGATTTTCCCTCTAAAGCTTTGTCCTCTGTTCTTAATGCTACCTCGCTAATGCGAGAAATGGCAAATATGTATGAAAAAATAAATTACTTGTTTCTAAGATACTTTTAATTTCAATGTACTTTATCTATGGTTGCACTAATGTATCATATACATACAATGTTCATTGGCTTACACAGATTATTGTCTTCGGAATATTTTTCTTCATGCTATAACGCACATGCATTGCTTTTATGGTAAGAGGAAACGTACATGATATAAAAGTTTGTCTTGATTTAATGTAATGATTTATTATAACAGATTAAGCTCAAAGAAATGTTTACCAATAAACGCATTGAAACCTAACAACTAATTTAATTAGAGAATGTTTGTAAAACATATGCCCCCACAAAAGGCATTTTCATTATCTGACTTAAGTTCAAAGGGCCATTACTCGGTCAAAAATTGAGGAAACTCCATCAAACCTGAAATTTACTTACAACTTTGCATAATAATGGTAAAAGCCAAATTTCAGCTCAATATGTTGAAGCAAACCAAAATAAAGTCCTAAAAACTGTAGGAATGACAATCCCAACAAACATTGATTGCCTCTGCCAGAGCTTGAAAGGGGTATAAAAATATCTGTAGCTGTACTGTTATTGTCACAAGCATTACTTGTACAACAGTGAGAGTAACTTCGCAGAATTTGCCAAGGGCATATATAATGTGAAAGAATTAGATGTTTCAGCAAAATTTACAGTTTGGGCAGCCATGTTGTTTTTCGTCATTTTGAAAGGTAAATACTACAATTAGAGAATGTCACATGGCAGATTTGGATTCTGGACACCCAAATCATTCTAAATCAACTGCATAACAAACTCAACTAAAAAATGCCTTGCGACCATTTTACGAGCTTCTTTCCATGAAACTGCCCCTAGCTGATTTCAACTGTTACTTTCTTGACCCATTTCTCATTTCTTTTCTTTTTCAGCTCCCATACAATCTCTTGAAATCCAACTGTTTTCTCTTGTACACCTCCTAATTACTCATATTCCATTGTTACAAATAACATCCTTAAACTTTTCTTTTCTCTTCCACTCACAATCTAAGCACCTCATTCCATCATCCACTACTCTTTCTCATAGGCTTCAGTTTCATGCCACAAACTTCACCCAATGAATAATAAAAAAATGTGTACAAAATTGTACAAAATTCTGTAAACAGAATGTAAAAAATAAGTTATATATCTGAAAATTATCTAAATAAAATGTAATACACAAGTGATATATCTAAAAACTATGTAAATAAGTCATGTAAAAACCACAAGATGAGTAGTGAAACACTTTACATAACAACTGTCTATCAGTAACTGTGTATCACACTACAAAGTCTCTAAAAGTGTGCAAATGTTATACAATGAAGAGAAACATATGTGTGAGTTATGTTACTGGTGGTTGGGGCACCTGAAGCAGTAACAGAATCTGTCAACTCAGCAGTGATAAGCCAGTCAGCACACCATGTGGCTGGGGAACAGTCTCTAAATGTCTGCTAATGATAAGTTTGCTTTCTTTTATATTTCCTAATAACTGATAAGCATAAACATTTCTGTTTTAATTTTCTGATAATCCACCTACTGGGAACCACTTAGATTTTTTTGCTCTCTTGTTTATGGATTATAACTCAATTATCATCTTTCCTTTTGAGCTCTGGCCTCTGTCCAAGTAATGACCATTAATCTATGAATATCCTTTTCTTCCATACATTACAATTAACCCTTAAAAGACCTCAACCATACTTTTATGAATTTCTCTGAGGGAACCATAACCGTACTTAAATGGATTGTCTCTTCCTATCCTCATTTAAACTGGAAGTTCCAATTTACTGGTATGCAGAAGTGCCTTATGTAACAAGTAACTATAATTAGCACCAGAAAATAATCCTAGTTTCATTTACACAAACAACACAATGGAGTAATATGTCTGACCCTATCAAGACACCATCCATACTTGTGCGGGTTGCCTTTCCTGTAGTCATTTAAGTTGGAAGGCATCATATCAGTATAGAGATGCTTTACATGGCAAGCAAATAAAATTAAATCCAGATAGAATCCTAGTGTCTCAGTTACCCATGCAACACAATGAGGAAGCATACAGCCTTGGCATAGGCCCCATATCAGTTAGTGGCAAATGAGTGACAGTCTTTTGGGCACTAATTATGGTAACAATACTTCAATAGTTACTGAACTGTTAGTGCTGTGAAATATTTTCTGCATACCAGCACTCCACTGAAGGTGGCAGAGAAATATGAGTCAGCAAAAATCAACAAACAAATGATAAACAGATCTCATGCACTGCTCCTCATTTGAACTTCCATACAGCAAAGAATAGGGATATTTTAGCATTTTTTTTTTTCATAAGCACTTTTCTCGGTATTTCTTATCAAATGAAGAAGAGACTAAAATATCCTTTTGAATTTTTTGATAAATCCTAGTCCTAGGAACATCCCTAACTTTACAGGGCTCAAACCTTTATTATCACAGAATTCCCTTGTACATTTCAAGAGCTCCTCCTTAAAACTGGGATCCCTTGACACTTCCATCAAGCTTACTTAATTCACAAAAACATGTGAACCAAACTCCACTTCAGGATCCTCAGGATTCACCATACTGGGCTTGTCTTGGCGTTCCACTGATGTTATAATAAACACTGGTCGACGGTGTGGTACAGCATATACAACCTTCCAAATGGAATAAAAGACTTTCATGCTGGATGTTACAACCTCCTCAGTCAAAATACAACCTTCCAAATGGAATAAGAGACTTTCACACTGGATGTTACAACCTCCTCAGTCAAACTCCTGAGTATTAATTAAACTTAAAAGTCTCTCTACTTAAAGAATTAAGGAAGCACATGTCCAACAGTATCCGTAATTAAGTTTCCTGAATAGAGAGTCCACACATGAGGGGAATGAGGTTCAATTCCTCCACAGCTGTCACTAATGCTGTTCACTGTACTACTGTCAGAACACATAATGACCTAATTAGGTGGCACATCCTCTGTTCATGTATGGCCTGAATTGGCAAAAGCCAGTAGAAGTTTAGATGCTGTTTATTTTACCTTCTGAAGTGTGAGTAGTACTAGATACTATAGCACAGTTGCACTGCAAAAGAATTTGATTTACCATATTCAATAAATTTTCCTTAACTTTGGAATTTTCTTCCGTACAGTGGATCATGTCCCCTAATTTCAAATTTCCATAATGCTAAATTTACTCATTCTGGTCTGCAAATTAAGGAACAGGTGTGTTTCAAGGTCCTAAATTTCCATATTCCTTAATATGAAAATGTTTCAATTACAATACAGGTTTCTCTCCTGTATTCACATTTCATTTCTTGTAAAAATAACCTAAAATCTCTAATCTCAATCTGACCATATTTCAGTCATTTTTCTCTGTATTCATTTTCATATCTTCTATAATAGATTATAAAATATGGCAACAATAAGTAGTATACGATTATTCTACAATACTGTACTGAGAAGATCAATACTGGTCTCTGAATACATTTCTTTTGCTTATCCATGTCTGTCTCATCAGCATACTCTTCCATTTTCTTCATACACTAAACTCTGGACTCTCCTAAAACCTACTCTCATTT
>JAYMFT010093686.1:0-5000 GCA_038088735.1 Panulirus argus | reverse complement strand
AATTTTGCACATTTACGGGCAATTTGCTACCCATGGACGTTTATATTACAAAAAGTAATACGATTAGAAGTGTTGTGCAATTGATTTTGTAATATAGGAAGTAAGTTCCACGGAAAAGCACTTACCGGGATCCAAGGAAAAGAGAAGGGGCAACTCTTCATTTGCTAGTTGCCCTGTGAAATTGTTTGGTAAAACATTGATAACCATATTTCATGTCAATACTTTATACAGTCTGCTCATGTCTCAGACACATGACGTGTGTTTATCAAAAGCCCTTATGGCATTGCTACTAACCGTTCGTATGCCCTACGGTATACAGCATCGAAAGGTTAGTCCTTTACCTTATGTTTTCACCAAATTTCATGACAGGATATTTGTCTTTGAATGCATGTTCATCTAACAGGCAAATGACACCCTCTTTCTCCATCTGAAGAGAAAGAGAGAGGAAAAAATCTGAAGACAAAGAAAAAAGTATCATCAGAATGTAAAGTTTGAATTGGTGATCATGATGAAAAAATTGAAATATAAACAACTGAGTTTTAAGGATTTAAAGGTGCAGAAATTTAGTTTTGACAAGACATGGCTTAAAATTTTCGCAGTCCTGGGACCATGTTTATTTTGCCTGAAGATTAGCTTGTCTGTCTATAGTGCACAGTAGTTTAAGCTGGAGAGGTCCATCCACTGCTAATAAGTCTCTTGAGTGAGTAGGACAGTTGCCACTAATGAAAATTCTTAACACTTTTGCTTTGAAATTTTTTTCAGGGGTGCCTTCAAAAACATTGATAAGCCACCATAAAATGAAAATATTATTTTCACATTTTCTTCTAGTTTTTCATTATGAAAAGGAGATATATTTCTAGATCTGGCACAAGAATTCCCTAAAATCCATGCTGCATCGTCAAAAAGATGATATGCATCAGTACAAAAATATGTGAAAACTGTTCTTCCATAAATAGTAGATAATTTCACTCAGTTAAGTTATTTAATTGGTAATATCATTGTTTATTACAAAGATGATTTTGAATACCAATATTCATTGCATGATAATAATATTAATAATATGTATTTTGCTATGGTTTTTATTTTCTTAATTATGCTTTTGTAAAAATGATAATGAGAGTACAAAATACCATATTTTGGACATTATTAGTTATTTACATCTAAATTCAATGACAATATGGCAAATATTCTAAACCTAAAACCTGATACCTTCCACTTCATTCAGATACAGTCTAAATCTGTTGAGGGTTTGTCCTTGGACATTCTCAATCTTATGCCATTTGCGTACAGAAGCTGGCATAACTTTGCTGTTTCACAAAAGCAGATAGGTATTTCTACCCCCTCATGACCCTCTGATATGATTATTCTTTCTAGGTTTCTTCTGCTAGTGTTTTAACTTAGTTCTGACAGTTGTAAATTAAATTTGATTCATTTTCTTGTCAGCAGGCTAATACCAGCATTAGATGTTGATGTTTGGATTGAGCGTTTTAATGACAGTGGCATAGGAAAAGAAAAAATTAGTCAGTCGATGATGACAGATTTTTCAATGTATTTATATTTATGTTGTAATACATATTTGCATGCACTAATGCCAAGATTAGCCTTGCCCTTTTCTTGCTTAGAGTGAACAAGTAAATACCTTTCATTTGATAACAATGTCCAGCAAGGAAACATGGGTTATAGATCCTTTATTTCTGTGACTTCATTGCAAAAATCAGTGAGAAAAATCCTAGGAAAAGTTTACCCACCTAGCTAGCTGAGACATAAGGATATGAAAACATATGTGATTCATATAGCAGCACAGCATGTGCTGATATTTCTTTGCATATACATTTTCTCATGTGATGCATCAAGCAAAACAGTTCATAGTGTCTTTGTACTCTCTTCTGACATATCAAGCAACACAGTTCATACTGCTGTGTCTTTGTTATTATAGTGTCTCATCCTGTCATGTGTCAGTCAGCACAGGGCATGCAGATGTGTCTGACTGCAAAGTATCTCCATCTATAATACATCGAGCAACATTTATAGTACATCGTTGACTGTTCAAAGTTATTTCCTATGATGAATCAAGCAGCACAGAACATACTGAATTGTTTTTGACCACTGAAGACTTCCTTTTTGTGTTGCATTAAGGACAGAGCATGATGATGCAACATTGATTGTAAAAGATCTTTGATGCATCAAGTAGCACAAAAATTGTGGGCATGCCTTTGACTGTACTAGGTCTTGTATGATATGTCAGGCAGCACACCATATGTGGATGTTTCTTTGTACAGTATCTCTGTCTCCGATGCAGCAGGCAGCACAACACATTCTAATGCATCACTGACTTAAAAGTCTTTTTATATGACACACCAAGCTGCAGAGTACATTCTTATGTATCTGTATTGATACATCTCCTCCAAAGTGGCATACAGCACTGTGCATGTTTATGTGCATTTGCGGGACCTTAGTGGTTAGCCATTAATGTAACATGACCTTTTTTGATTTCCTTAATAAAAGACATTCTTTTGATTTGATGATTTTGAAATATAAAAGCTGTATACATTTCATATTGGGTGCTACAGACAATCCCATGGTGAGTGGGTTGTGCAAAATATTTAGTAATCCATGCCTACCAAGACATAAACTGTGCAGCATTCTGATTATTAAATGATCAACAAGGTGAATTTGAAAGTGTTCTTATGTGATTCTTCATGATCAAGCATTTACAACTTCCATTCCTACAATTACCATTTATGAGATAGATGATCTATATTCCTGCTTGTTGAGAAGTATACAGGTACATGTAAAAAGTATCCTTACAATATTTTTTCTGTCACTGAAGATACTTAAGCTGGATCATCCTGTATGTTTTAAGTATTTTTGCTTGAATTCAGGAGATTCAGCTCTAGTGCCATTGACAGCCTTCAGGTATCATCAGGTTCTGTAGTTACCTAAGGTATCATTTGATTCTGTAGTTACATCAAATATTGACATATCCTCTTCCTTAAGTAAACTTTTTATGATAGGCATTGCAGTAATGCATAATATTTTCAAGGTGTGCATTTTGATGTGTCAGACTGGACACTGCTTCATTCATTCCCATTGCAAGTGAGTATATAGGCAAGCAAATTGGAATTAGGTTCCATGCATATTGTTACATCCTTAAGATGTTATTTGCTCATGAATAACTTACATTTGTGAAATGATGGTAGGGCATTCTCACTTCCTGCAATCTGTTTATATTACTACAGTCTTAACCTTTAGATAATGTGCATGGTCCAGAGAGTCCACCATGGTGTATGCAAATAAAAGATCCCTCATGAAATGGTAAAGTTGTGACACATTTGTAAGCTTTCTAAAGAACATCGGGATCCATGTCATAAATGAGGTTTACAGAGTTATCTGAATAATCAAACACTCTTTCTAAGAACTTGTTTATGAATTTGCCAGTGGTAAGTGATGTACCATTACCTCCCTCTCCTTGATTTTTTTTTTCCCTCTTAAGTTCTTATCCTCAGAATGTGACTCCAGTAACTGTCACATCTTGCTCCTTAATTTCTTCAGTCAAAATCAGGTAGTTCTCACTTACATGACACTTTAAGAATAATACTTGAATGTAAACCTGGCATTCCTCAAAAGGTGTAGTATGATCCCAAGCAATTTTCCCTGTACTTTTAGAATAGAAACAAAATATTGTTTAGTCTTGACATCATTGTGAAAGGCCATATGACTTTCAAACATTTCATTATTAATGAAAAAAAAAAGATTGAGATTGTATATCAGAAATGTGAATTTCATTCAAATTTTTGCTAAAATAAGGATTTAGTGTCATGCAAAGAATTTGAATTTACATTCACATATCATTTGTCATTCTTATATGAGGCCCTTTGTAATATATAGGTGCCACTGGAATCTGCCAGTTTAAGGTTACGCTACAAGTGAAAAGTTACCTTTGTTGAGGCTGTATTATTGTCAGCTGGTAAAGCAGAGTATAGTCTCATCAAAGAGTTTCTTTCTAGGGTGATACTATTTTCTTTCATACTTGATCACCATTTTCTGCGTTAGTGAGGGAGCACCAGGAACAGTTGAGAAAGGCCACATCTGCTCACATTCTTTCTCTAGCTGTTATGTGTAGTGTACTGAAACCAGAGCTCCTCATCCTCAACCATACCCCATAGACCTTTCCATGGTTTACCTTGGATGCTTCACATACCCTGGTTCAGTCCTTTGACAGCACATCAAATCCTGTTTACCACATTGTTCCAGTTCACACTCTCCCATGCATGCCTTTCACTCTCCTGCATGTTCAGGCCCCAGTCACTCAAAATCTTTTTCACTCCATCATTTTTTTATCCAGTTTGGTTTCTCTGTTCTCCTTGTTCCCTCCACTTCTGACACATATATCCTATTTGTCAACCTTTCCTCACTCTTTCATTCTCTCCCTAAGTCCAAACCACTTCAGTACACCTTCATCAACTCTCTCTCAGCCGTGCTCTTTTTATTACAACACTTCTTTCCTACCCTTCTTAATTACATACATGATCAAACCACTTCACACCTCATATTGTCCTCAAACATTTCATTTCCATCGTATCCACCCTCCTTTACTCAGCCTTATTTATAGCCCATGCTTCACATTCATATGATATTATTAGGACTACTGTACCTTCGTACATATCCATTTTTACCGTTTCATTATTATTATTATTATTAATATTATTTCATATTCGCCATTTCCCATGTTAGCGAAGTAGCGTTAAGAACAGAGGACTGAGCCTTAGAGGAAAAAATCCTCACTTGGCCCCTTTCTCTGTTCTTTCTCTTGGAAAAGTGAAAACAGGAGGGGAGGATTTCCACCCCCCCTCCCCTTTTGGTCGTCTTTTACGACATGCAAGGAATACTTGAGAAGTGTTCTTTCTCCCCTATCCCCAAGGATATTATTATTATTATTATTATTATTATTATTATTATTATTATTATTATTATTTATCCCTGGGGATAGGGGAGAAAGA
>JAYMFT010093675.1:0-13952 GCA_038088735.1 Panulirus argus | reverse complement strand
TAATAATAATAATAATAATAATAATAATAATAATAATAATGATAATAATAATAATAATAATAATAATAATAATAATTATAATAATAATAATAATAATAATAATAATAATAATAGTAAGAATAATAATTATAATAATAATTGTAATAATAAGAATAATAATATAAATAATAAGAATAATGGTAATGATAATGATAATAATGAAAGTAATAATAAAAATAATGATAATAATGATGGGGAAGGGGAAAAAGAATTTTACCTCCGAATTCCCTGCGTGTCGTAGAAGGCGACTGAAGGGGGTGGGAGCGAAGGGGTGGAAACCCCCGTTTCTTGTATTTCTATGACTAAAGACCTACCCGTGCAAGCGAACACCTCCATAGAACCCACAGGTGCAAGAGAGCACCTCCCTAAGAACTGCCAGTGCCAAAAAAGTACCTTCATAAGACTTGCCATTGGTAAAGAATACGTCCATAAGACTTGCCACTACCAAAGAGCTTCTCCATAAAACCTCAATAACACTCACCAATGCTAAAGACCTGCCAGTGTGAGGGAGCATCTTGATAAGAAATGCCAGTTCAAGAAATATTAATGCCAGGGAGCACCTCCAAAAGACACGTTTGTGCCAGAAGACACCTCCATAAGACATGCTAGTGAAAGAGAGCTCCTGTATAAGACCTGCCAGTGCCAAAGAGCACCTCCATATCATTGACAAAACGCACCTCTATAAGACATGCCACTGCCAAAGAGCACCAACTTAAGACCTATCAGTATCAGAGAGCACCTTTAATAAGACATACCAATGCCAAAGAGTAAATCCATAAGACTTGCTAAGCAAGAAACCATCGCCTTAAGACCTGTTTGTTTCAGAAAGCACATCCATAAGACCTATGAATAGCAAAGAGGACCTCCATTAGACCTTCCAGTTCCCGAAGGAAACTCCATAAGGCTTGCTAGAGACCCCATCCAAAAGATATGAGAATGCTAGGCAGCACCACCATGATATTTACCAGTGCCAGAGAGCACTTCTATAAGACATGCCATTTCCAGAGAGCAGATTCATAAGGAAGGAGAGTGCTGGAGAGCATCTCCCCATGAATTGCCAGTGCCAGAAAGCACCTCCATAAGTAAGACCTGCTAGTACCAGAGAGCACATCCCTAATGTTTACCAGTGCCAGAAAGCACTTCTATGAGACATGTCATTACCAGAGAGCAGATTCATCAGAAGCGTTTGTGTCAGAGTGCACCTCCAAAAGACATATTAGTGCCAAAAGGCACTTCCATAAGACATGCTAGAGAAAAATAGCTCCTCTTTATCACCTGCCAATGCCATATCACCTATCATTATAAGGGAAACACCTCCATAACACCTAGCACTGCCAGAAAGTACCTTCAAAAAACTTGCTAGTTTCATACTGCATCTCCATAAAGCCTGCCACTGTTAAAGAGCACCTCCATTAGACCTGCCAGTGCCAGAAAGCACCTCCATAGGACTTGTCAGTGCTGGATAGTACGTTCTTAAGACCTATCTGTGCCAGAGAGCACGTCCATATGACCTATCAGCGCCAGAGAGCACTTCCATAAGACATGCCATTGTCAGAGAGCTGATTCATCAGAAGGGATCGTGCCAGAGAGCACCTTTCTATGAATTGCCAGTGTCAGAAAGCACCTCCATAAGACCTGCCAGTGTCAGAGAATACATTTATAAGATTTACCAATGCCAGAGAGCGCTTCTATAAGACCTTCCAGTGCCAGAAAGCAGATCTATTAGAAAGGAGAATGCCAGAAATTATATCCATATGACTTGCCAGTGCCAGAAAGCACCTCTATAAGACATACCACTGCCGAAGAGCAACACCATAAGACCTGCCGGTGTCAGAGAGCCCCTTCAGTAAGACAAACCATTACTATAAAACCTGCCAAGCAAGAAAACATCTCCATAAGGTCTGCTAGTGTCAGAAACTATAACCATAAGACCTAACAATGGCAGAAAGGACCTCCATAAAACCTACCAGTGCAAGAGGACAACTCCGTAAGACCTGCTAGAGACTACATTCGAAAGATATGAGAGGGCAAGAGAGCACAACCGTAAAACAAGGCAATGCCAGAGGGCATATCATAAGTCAAGAAAGCGCCAGAGAGCATCTACATATAACCTGCCATTGCCAGAGAGCGCCTCCATAAGACCTGCCACTCCAGAAGATTTACCAGTGCCAGAAAACACTTTTATGAGACATGCTAGTGCCAGAGAGCAGATCCATAAGACAGGATAGTGCTAGAGAACATCTCCATATGACCTGCCAGTGTCAGAAAACACCTCCATAAGACCTACCAATGCCAGAGACACCTTCATCAGATTTACCAGTGCCAAAGAGCAATTCTGTAAGACATGCGAGTGCCAGAGAGGAGATTCCTAAGAAAGGAGAATACCAAAGAACTTCTCCCATAAGTAATGCCAGTGCCAGAGAGCACCTCCATAAGACTTGCAAGCGCCTGAGAGCACCTCTGTAGGACCTCTCAGAGCTTGAAAGCACGTCAATAAGACCTATCTGTGCTAGAGAGTACGTCCATATGACCTGCCAGTGCTAGATAGCGCCTCCATAAGACCTGCCAGTGCCAGAGCCTCCTCCATTAGATTTGCCAGTGCCTGAGAACACTTCTGTAAGACCTCCTAGTGCTAGAAAGCACCTTCAAAAGACCTTCCAGTTTCAGAACGTACCTCCAGAAAACCTACCACTGCCAAAGAGCACCTCCATTAGACATGTCAGTGCCAGAAAGTACCTCTATAAGACCTCTCAGCGCTGGAAAGCACGTTCGTAAGACCTGTCTGTGCTAGAGAGTAAGTCCATATGAACTAAGGGTGCCAGAGTGCACCTACATAAGTCCTGCCAGTACCAAAAAGTACCTCCATAAGACCTATTAGTATAAGAGAGACACCTCCATAAGACGTAGCAGTGCTAGAGAGCATCTCAATAGAACCTACCAGTGCCAGAGAGCACCAACATAACACATACCAGTGCCAAAGAGCAGAGCACTCCATAAGACCAGCCGCTGTCAAAGAGCACTTCCATAAGACCCGCAAGTGTCAGAGAGCACCTTCATACATCCTACCAGTGCCAGAGAGCACCTACAGAGGACCTTTCGGTGCCAAGGAGCACCTCCCGAAGAACTGCAAGTGCTAGAAAGCACCTCCATAAATCATGCCAGTGTCATAGAGCACCTCCATAAGACCTTCCAGTGCAAGAAAGGACCTCCTTAAGAACTGCCAGTGCCACAGAGCATATCAGTAAGACAAGCCAGTGCCAAAGAGCACCTCTATAAAACTTAACAGCGCCATAGAGCACCTCAGTTTGGCCACCAATGCCAAATAGATCCTCTATAAAACCTGGCGGTGCCAGTGAGCACCCCAATAAGACATGCCAGTGCAGGGGAGCACATCCATAAAACACTCCTCTATCACTTGTTAATGCCAGTTAATAAACCATGCAAGTGCCAGAAAGGACCTCCATAAGACCTATCAGCGCCATAACGCACCACCATAAGACCTCCCAGTGCCAGAGAGCACCTTTTTAAGACGTGCCAGTGCTAGTGAGCACCTTCATATGACATGTCAGTGCCAGAGAGCACCTCCGTCAGACAAGCCAGCGCCAGAGAGCACCTTCATAAGACCTGTCAGTACCAGAGAGTATCTCAGTAAGAAATGTTAGCGCCATAGACCACCTCCATAAGAAATGTCATTGCAAGAGAGTACCTTCATAAGACATGCTATTGTCAAAGAGAACTTCCTCTAGACATGCCACTGTTAGAGAACACCTCCGTAAGAGGTGCCAGTTCCACATAGCACCTCCAAAAGACACTTTAGTGCCATAAGGCACCTCCATAAGACGTGCGAGTAAAAGAGAGCTCCTGCATAAGACCTGCCAGTGCCAAAGAGTGTCTCCATAAGACCTACCAGTGACAGAGAGCACATCTGTAAGACATGGCACTGCCAAAACCACCTACGTCAGGCCTACCAGTGCCAGAAGGCACCTTCAGTAGACATACCAGTGCCAGAGAGCAAATCCATAAGACCTGCCAAGCAAGAAAACACCTCCATAAGACCTGCTAGTGTCTAAAAGCACAACCATAAAACCTGACAATGGCAAAGGGGACCTCAATGATACTTTCCAGTGACAGAAAGCAACTCCATAACCCTTGCTAAAGAACACATCAAAAAGATATGAAAATGCCCGAAAGCACCTCCATAAGACATTCCAGTGCCAGAGGGCGGATCCATAAGACATGAGAGTGCCAGAGGGCATCTCCATATGACCTGCCTGTGCCGGAGAGCACTTTTATAGGACCTGCCAGTGCCAGAGACCACCTCCATAAGATTTAGCCGTGCCAGACAGCACTTCTGTAAGATCTGCCAATGCCAAAAAGCACCTTGAAAAGACCTGCCATTTCCATAGAGCACCTCCATAAATCCTTACAGTGCCAAATAGCAACTTCATTAGACCTGCCAGTGCCAGCAAGCTCCTCCATGGGACCCCACAGTACTGGAAAGTATATCCATAAGACCTATCTGTGCCAGAGAGCAGGTCCATTAGGCCTACCAGTGTCAGAGAGAACCTCAGAAGACCGACCAGTGCCAAAAAAGCACGTCTTTAAGACCTACAAGTACCATAGAGCACATACATAAGACCTACCAGTCCAAGAGAACACCTCCGTAAGACCTGCGATTGCCAAAGAGCACCTCCATAAGACCTCTCAGTGCCAGAGATCAACTCTGTATGGAAAACCGGTATCAAAGAGCACCAGCATAAGAAGTACCAGTGCCAGACAGCACCTCCATCCCCGCCAGTGTTAAAGAGCACTTCCATAAGACTTGCTGTGTCAGAGAGCTCAACTAGAAGATCGATTAGCGTCCGAGAGCCCTTTCTCAGACCTGCCAGTTTCAGGAGGCAGCTCAATAAATCCTGCTAGTGTCAGAGAGCACCTCCATTAGATCTACCGGTGTTAAAGAGAACCTCTGTAAGACATACCAATGCCAGTGAGCACATTTTTAAGACCTACAAATACCAGAGAGCACCTCCATAAGATCTAGCAGTGCCTGAGAGTAGTTCCATAAGTCCTAAAAGTGCCAGAGCGTATCCATTATAAGTCCTACCATTTCCAAAGAACACCTCTATAAATCTTAACATTGCCAAAGAACAACCCTATGAGACCTACCAGTGCCAGAAGGTATCTCTGCAAAACGTACCAGTGTCAAAGCGCACCTTCACAAGTCGTATCGATGACTGAAAGCACCTTTCAGAGACCCGTCATTGCAAAGAAACACCCCCATATGGCTTACCGGTGCCAAAAAGCACTTCCATAAGAGAGCATCTCCAACAGACCTACCAGTGTCACAAAGCACCTCAGTTAGAAATGCCATTGCCAGATAGTACCTTTATAAGATCCATTAGTGCCAGATAGTACTTCCTTAAGACATACGAGTGTCAGAAAGAACTTACGAAAGATCTCCCGAAAGGCCTAAAAGTATCACAGAACACCTCCATAAGACCTACCTGTCCCAGACGGCACATCTATAAGACTTAACACTGCCAGAAAGCACCTCCGCATGAGCTAACAGTGTCAAAGAACACCTGCATAAGACGCACAAGTGCTAAAGAGTACCTCCATAATATCA
This sequence comes from Panulirus argus, assembly GCA_038088735.1. Lineage (NCBI taxonomy): Eukaryota > Metazoa > Arthropoda > Malacostraca > Decapoda > Palinuridae > Panulirus > Panulirus argus. The sequence goes on along the minus strand of JAYMFT010093675.1, from coordinate 8,287 downwards.
GCAATTGCCAGAAAGTACATCCATAAGACCTACCACTGTCAGAGAACACCCTCACAAAACCTACTAGGGCCAGAAAGCACTTCCAAAAGATCTACCATTATTATGGAGCGCCTCCAGAAGTAACAAAGATAGACACTACCTGGCACCAGGAAGCACCTTCGTAAGACATAGCAGTATCACAGAGTACTTCCATATGACTTTCCAGTGCCTGAGAGAACTCCCCTAAGACCTATCAGTACCAGAGATCACACCCATAAGACTACCAGTGCTAAAGAGCACCTCCGGAAGACCTACCAGGGCCTAAGTACATCTATAAGACTTACCCGTGCCAAGAAGAACCTCTCTAAGAACTGCAAGTCCCAAAAAGAACCTCCATACGACATACTAGTGCCAAAGAATACCTTCATAAGGCATATCAGTGAAAGAAAATATCCCCATAAGACCTACCAGTGCAAGAAAGCACCTCCTTAAGAACTACCAGTGCCAAAAGCTCCTCTATAAGACCTGCCATTGCCAAAAGGCACTTCTATGAGACCAGCCAGTGCCAGAGAGCACTTCAGTAAGACCTACCAATACCATTAAGCAACTCCATAAGACCTGGCAGTTCCAGAGAGCACCTTCATTAGACAGGGTGGTGCCAAAGAGCACATCCTTAAGATAAGAAGTTACCAGAGAGCACCTCCATATGACCTGCCAGTGCCAGAAAGCAAAACCATAAGCCATACAAATGCAAGAGAGCACCTCTATATGATATGCCAGTGTCAGACAGCACCTCCATAGGACATGCCAGTGCAATATAGCACCTCCATAAAACCTGCCAGTGCCAAAGAGTACCTCATTGAGCCCTGCCAGTGTCAGGAAGGACCTACATAAGTCCTAGCAGTGCCAGAGAGACTCCTTCATTTGACATATCAGTGCTAGAGAGCACCTTCATAAGACCTGCCAGTGCCAGTGAGCACCTCCATAACACCTAACTGTGCCAGAGAGCACTTCATAAAACCAGCCTGTGCCAGAGAGCAATTCCATAAGACATGCAAGTGACAGAGAGCACCGCCATAAAAACTACCAATGCCAGAGAATGCCTACATACAACCTATCAGTACAAGAAAGCACCTTAAGAAGTGCCAGTGCCAAAGATAGCATCCATAAGACATGCCAGTGCCAGAGAGCACTTTCATAAGACCTGCCAGCGCCAAAGAGCACTTCTAAAAGACCTGCCAGTGCCAGGGAGCACCTCAGTAAGACCTACCAATGCCAGTGAGCAACTTCATAAAACTTGGCAGTGCCAAAGAACACCTCCAAAAGACATGCTAGTGCTAGAAAGCGTATCCTTAAGACAAAGAAATACCAGAAAGCACCTCCATCTGGCCTGCCAGTGCAAGAGAGCAAGTCCATAAGGTATGCCAGAGTACTTCCTTAAAACTACCTCCATGAGACCTATCCGTGCCAGAGAGAACCATCATCAGACATGCCAGTGCAGAGTGCACCTCCATAAGACCTGTCATTGCCAAAGAGCACCTTCATAAGATCTAGCGGTGCCGTAGAGCACTATAAGACCTGGCAGTGCCAGAGAACAGCCCCGTAAGACCTACCAGTGACAGATAGTATGTCATTTAGACTTAACAGTGTCAACGAGTACCTCCATAAAGCTTATCAGTGCCAGAGAGTATTCCCATAAAACCTTCCAGTGCCAAGGAGCACCTCCTAAGTACCGCCCATGACAAAGAGTACCACCATGAGACATGCCAGTGCCAGAGAGCACCTCCATAAGACATTCAAGTGCCAGAAACCATCTCCGCAAGGCCTTCCAATGTAAGAGAGTACCTTCCTAAGACCAACCAGTACAAGGGCAGAGAGAACCTCCATAAGACATGCAATTGCCGAGAAACTCCAGTGATACAGAGCTCCTCCACAAGACCTGCCAGTACTAAAAGCACCTCCGTAAAAGATGCTGGTGTCACAGACCATCTTCATAAGACCTGCCAGTGCCAAAGAGCACCTATGTAAGACCTACTAGTGCCAAAGATCACCTCCATAAGAACAAACAGTGCCAGAGAACTTCTCCATAAAACCTGCCAGTGCCAGAAAGCACCTCCATAAGTCCTACCAAGGCCAGACAGCACCTCCATAAAACCTACCAGTGCCAGAAAGCACCTCCATACGACCTGTCAGGGTCAGAAAGCACCTCCATAAGCACTCACAGTGCAAGAGGACACCTAGAGAAGACCTGCCAATGTCAAAGAGTACTTCTAGGAGACCTACAAGTGTCAGAGAGTACCTACACAATGCCTTCCAGTATCAAAGAGCACCACCATCAAACCTACCTGTGCCAGAGATTACCTCCATAAGACCTATCAGTAACAGGGAGCACTACCTAAGAACTACCCCTGTCAAAGATCACCGCCATAAGACATGCCAGTATCAGAGAGCACCTCCATAAGACATGCCAGTGTCAGAGAGCACCTCCATAAGACATTCCAGTGATAGAGACCGTCTTTGTAAGACCTGCCACTGTCAGAGAGTACCTCTATCAGACCAACCATTACAAGGAAGCAATTCCATAGGAACTGCCAGTGCCAGAAAGAACTTCCATATGAACAGCCAGTGCCAAGGAGCACTTCCATAAGACATGCCATTGCCAAAGAGCACCACCATAAGACATTGCAATGCCAGAGAGCTTCATAAGGCCTATTAGTGCCAGAGGACACCTCAGTGAGACCTCCCAGTGCCAGAAAGCACCTCCATAACATCTACCAGTGCCTCAGAGAACCTCCATAAGACCAGCTATTGCCAGAGGGAAACTCCATAAGATAAACCAGAGCCAGAGAGGAACTCCATAAAACCTGCCAGTTTCAGAGAGTACCTCCATAAGACCTTTCGGTACCAGAGGGCACTTCCATAGGACCTAACAGTCCCAGAGAGCACCTTCGTAAGATTTACCATTGACAGAAAGGACCTCCATAATACCTGCTAGTGTCAGAGAACACCACCATAACACCTACCAGTGCCAGAGAACACTCCCATAAGACCTAGTAGTGCCATAAACACCCTAATATGACCTGCCACTCTCAGAGTGCACCTTCAAAGGAACTAACAAAGACAGAGATTACCACCATAGGACCTGTTGGTACTAGATCGTACCTTTGTAAGACGTAACAGAGCCAGGCAGCACTCTCATAAGACCTGCCAGTTCGATAGGGCATCAAAATCAGTACTTCTAGTGCCAGAGAGCACTTTCATAAGAAATACCAGTCCCAGATAGCACTTCCATAAGACCTCTCAGTGCCAGAACACCACCATAAGACCTACCAGTGCAAGAGGATATCTCCGCAAACCGTACCAGTGTCAAAGAGCACCTTCATAAGACGTACCGATGGATGAAAGCACTTCTGAGAGATCCGTCATTGCAAATAAACACTCCTATGAGATTTACCAGTGCCATAAAGCACTTCCATAAGACCTGAAAGTGCCAGAGAGCACCTCCACAGGCCTACCAATGTCAGAGAGCACCTCTATAAGAAATGCCATTGCCAGAGAGTACCTCTATAAGATCCGTCAGTGCTAGATAGCACTTCCATAAAACATACGAGAGTCAGAAAAAACTTGCAAAAGACCTCCCAGTGCTAGAAAGCACATCCTTGAGACTTAAAAGTTCCACAGAACACCTCTATAAGACCTAACTGTTCCAGTGAGCACATCTATAAGACCTACCATTGCCAGAGCACCTCCACATGAACTAGCAGTATCCAAGAGCACCTGCATAATATCTACAAGTGTCAGAAAGTACACCCATAAGGCCTACCAATGTCAGAGAACACTCTCATAAGACCTACTAGTGCAAGGAAAACACTTCCATAAGATCTGACACTGTTATAGTGCACCTATATAAGACCTAAAAGTGCTAGAGAGTATCTCCACATGAACCAACAGTGTCCAAGAGCACCTGCATAATACGTAGAAGTGCCTTCATAAAACATACTAGTGTCAGAAAGAATTTGCAAATGACCTCCCATTGCTAGAGAACACATCCTTAAGACCTAAAAGTACCACAGAATACCTCCATAAGACCTACTTGTTCCAGAGAGCACATCTATAAGACTTACCATCGTCATAGTACCTCCATATGAATTAACAGTAACCAAGAGCACCTGCATAATATCTGCAAGCGCCAGAAAGTACATCCATTAGAAACACCCTCTCAATACCTACTAGCGCGGGGAAGAATTTCCAGAAGACCTACCACTATTACGGAGCACCTCCAGAAAAACTAACAAAGGCAGACGCTACCTCCATAAGACCTGCTGGTGTCAGAGAGCATCTCCGTTAGACATAGCAGTTTCAGAGAGTACTTATGTATGACTTACCAGTGCCTGAGATCACCATAAGACCTCCTCTCAGTACCAGAGAATACACCCATAAGACCTGACAGTACCAGAGAGCACTTCCATAAGACCGATCAGTGTCAGAGAGCACCTCCGTAAGACATACCATTGCTAGAGAGCACATCCTCAATAAGACCTACCAGACCTAGAGAGCACCTTCTTAAGACCCACCAGTGCCAAAGAGCACCTCCATAAGACATGCTAGTGCCAGACAGCACCTCCAAAAGACACGCCAGTGCCAGAAAGCACTTCCATGAGACATGCCAGTGAAAAAGAGCACCCCTATAAGACCTAACTGTGCCTGAGAGCACCTCTATAAGATACGCCAGTGCCAGAAAACACCTCTATGGGACCTTACAATGCCAGAAAGCACCTCCATAAAACCCGCCCGTGCAAAACAGCACCCCTGTAAGACTTGCCAGTGCCAGAGAGCATCTCCATACGCACTGCCATTGCCAAAATGCACCTCCATAAGACCTACGGTGCCAGAGAACATCTCCATAAGACCTTTCGGTGCCAATTAACACATCCATAAGAGCTACCAGTGCCAGAGAACGCCTCCATAAGACCTGCCAGTACCAGAGGAAAACCTCTAATTGACATACCATTGCCAAAGAGGACCTCCATAAGACCTGACAATGTTAGAGAACACTTCCACAGGAACTTTCAAAGAGAGAAAGCACCTACACAAGACCTGTTGGTGCCAGAAAGTACCTCTGTAAGACGTACCAGTGTTAAAGAGTACCTCCATGATCCCTAACAGAGCCAGAGAGCACCTCCATCAGATCTGTCAGTGTCAGATAACACTCAGTAAGACCTTCCAGTACCTGTAAGACGCCCCAGTGGTAAAGAACACCTCCGTAAGACTTATTTTTGCCAGAGAACCTCCATGAAACCTGTCAGTCCTAGAAAACACCTCCAAAAAGCCTGCAAGTGTCAGGGAGACCACTATAAGGCCTGACAATGCCAGAAAGCACCTCCATAAGATCTACTAGTGTCAGAGAGCACCACCGTAAGACCTACCGGTGCCAGAGTACATTCTTAAGGACTGTAAATACCAGAGAGCACCTCCATAAGACCTACCAGTTCCAGAGAGCACCTCCACGAAAACATTCAAAAAGACCTGATAGTACCAGAGAGCACCTTCATAAGAATTGCCAGTCCCAGATAGCACCTACATAACGTATATCAGTGCCAGAGAGCACCTCCTAAAATCGTATAATTGCCAGAGAACACCTACTTAAGACTTGCCATTGTCAGAGCGCACCTCCATAAGCCCTAATAGTGCCAGAGAGCACATCTATAAGGTCTGTCAGTGTCAGAAAGCACTTACATAACATATACCAGCGCCAGACAGCACCTCCAAAAGACGTACCATTGCTTGAGAGCACCTGCTTAAGACTTGCCAGTGTCAGAGGGCACCTCCATAAGCACTAAGTGTCAGAGTGCACTGCCATAAGACCTGCCAGTTCCAGAAAGCGTCTACATAACATATACCAGTGCCAGAGAGCACCTTCAAAAGATGTACTATTGTCAGAGAACACCTGCTTAAGACTTGCCAGTGCCAGAAAGCATCTCCATGAGACCCCAAAGTGTCAGAGAGCACTCACTCGGCCTTCTGCCGACCTCACCAAAGAAACGGCTATAAAAAAAAAAGCTTCATAATGAGTACCTCCATTAGAACCAGTGTTAAAGACCACCTCCATAAAAGGTGCTTGTGTCAGAGAGCACCAACATAAGACCTACCAGTTTCAAAGAGGAACTCGATAAAACCTGTCATAGCCAGAGATCACTTCCATAAGACATATCAGTGCCCTCCATTAGAAATGCCAGTGTCAGAGAGCACCTACAAAAAGAACTACTAAAGACAAAGATGACCTTCATATGACTTGTTAGTACCAAAGAGTGCTCCTATAAGACGGACTAGTGTCAGAGAGCACATCCATAAGACCTACCAATGCCAGAAAACACCTCAATAATACCTCTCAGTGCCAGAAAGAACCTCCATAAGACCCCCAGTGCCAGAAAACCCCCAGTACTAGAGAGCACCTCTATAATACATACCACTGCCAAACAGCATCTCCATAAGACCTGTCAGTGCCGGAGAGCACTTCCATGAGACCTGCTAGTGTCAGAGAACACCAACATAGGACTTGCCAGTATCAGAGCAACTCACAAAGATCAGCCAATGACAGAGAACATTTCCATAAGACCTGCAAGTGCCAGAAAGCTCGTTCAAAAAACGTACCAATGTCAAAAAGCACTTCTAAATGACCTGCTAGTGCCAAAAAGGACCCTTATAAGACCTAGGATTAGAAGAGAGCATCTCTCTAACTCTTGTCAGTTTTAAAATACACTTCCATAAGGAAGAACAGTGTCAGAGGCCATCTCCATACGAAATGCCAGTACCAAAGAGCACCTCCACAAGACCTACAGTGCCAGAGAAAACCTCCATGATATATGCTGGTGCCAGAGACAATTTCCATGAAATGTACCAGTGCCAGAAAGGAATTCCATAAAACCTGCTAGTGTCAGAGAGTACCTCCATAAGAGCTGTTAGTGACAGAAAGCACTCCATAAGACCTTCCAGTGTCAGAGAGCACCTCGGTAAGGCCTATCAGTGCCAGAGAGAACATCCTGAAGACCTGAAAGTACCAGAGAGCACCTCCATATGACCTAACAGACCCAGAGAGCACCTTCGTAAGACCTATCATTGCCAAAGAGAACCTCCATAAGACCTGCCATTGCCAGAGATCACCTATATGAAAACCTACTGGTGCCTGAGAGCACCACAAAAAGACCTGCTAGTGCCAGAGAGCACCTCCAAAAGACGTACTAGGGCCAGAGAGCATCTCTATAAGACATTCCAGTGGCAGAGAGCACCTCCGTATACATTAATAGCGCCAAAGAGCACCTCAATTAAACGTGACAGTGCCAGAGAGCACCTCCATGAGACCTATCAGTGTCAATGAGCACCTCCCTGAGACGAGCTTTTGTCAGGGAGCACTTCCATAAGACATGCTTGTGTCAGGGAACACCACCATAAGACCTGCCAATAACACAGAGCACCTCCATAAGACCTACCAGTTTCGGAGAGCACCTTCAAAAAGCAAATTGATAAGACCTGCCAGTGCCAGAGATCATTCCCATAAAACACCTGTACCAGGGAGCACCTCCATTAGTCCTGCCAGTGTCAGAGAGCACCTACAAGAGAACTATTAAAAACAGAGAGGACCTCCATAAGACCTGCTAGTGATAAAGAACGCCTTCATAAGACGTTCCAGTGTCAGAGAGCATATCTATAAGACTTACCAATGCAAGAAAGCATCTCTAATAGACCTGGCAGTGCCAGAAATCACATTTGTAGGAGATACTAGCGCAAGAGAACATTCTCTAAGACCTACTAGTACCAGGGAGCACCTCTGTAAGATCTGCCAGAGCCAAATAGCACCTCTTAAGACCACTCACTGAAAGAGAGCACCTCCATAAAATCTATCAGTGCTAGAGAGCACCTCCATTAGACATGCCGCTTCCAGAGAACACCTCCGTACGACGTAGCAGTTTTCATTGCCAAAGAGCACCTCCATAAGACCTACTGGTGCCAGAGAGTATCTCCCTTAGACGTACTATTATCAAGGGGATTAAGGCATGTGTACGAGCAGGAAAAGAAGAGAGTGACTGGTTCTCAGTGAAGGTCGGTCTGCGTCAGAGGTGTGTCATGTCCCCATGGTTGTTTGATTTGTTTATGGATGTTTATGAATGTAGCTTTCAGAGTTGGTAGGCTTCCTGTAGATATTAAAGGACAATTGATCAGATTCTCTTGTTCATTATTTTTCAGTACATGACCCCTCTGTGAAGATGTCTGTAGTTATGTCCATGTTTCTGAGAGCACTAAGGATTTGTGA
>JAYMFT010093665.1:0-13952 GCA_038088735.1 Panulirus argus | reverse complement strand
TTTTTTTTTTTTTTTTTTTTTTTTTTTTTTTTTTTTTTTTTTTTTTTTTTTTAGGCTCCAATCACGGACAAAAGTCCACATCAAGGATGGGCCTTAATTGAAATTTAGAGAGAATTATGAAACGGAAAAAGAGAAGACAAAGGAAAGTATATACGAATTTTGGAGGAAGTGAAAAACCTGTCTTTTGAAATGTGCCAGATCATAGTTATTGGGAAAGACATGAGAAGATAGAGAGTTCCAAAACTTACATGTGTACAGAAAGAAGCATTTGTCAAAACGCCCCACCCTTGAGTTGCTGATGGCCACACAATAATCATGTGACACAGCAGCTTGCTGAGTATTGTGTGGTCTAGCTAGTGGTGTGGGCACACATGCAGCCAGCTCTGGGGAGCAAAAAGCAAAGTTATACATATAGAATAGGGTAAGTGAACCAAGAGCTATCCAAGGGACAGATGATCCTTACTCCAGAATCTTTTGCCATTCTGCACTCAATCTCCCTTTGTATTTCTTCCCACAAGTCTCCTTTCCAATCTTTTTTACTCTCACCACTCTTCACCCATACATTCTCTCCTCTTTTTTTAAAACCCCTACAAATCTTCACCTTCGCCTCCACAAGATAGTAATCAGACATACCACCAGCTGCCCCAGTCTACCATAAGATAGTAATCAGACATCCCTCCAGCTGCCCCAGTCAGCCATAAGATAGTAATAAGACATCCCACTAGCTGCCTCACTCAGCACATTAACATCCAAAAGTCTCTGTTTTACATGCCTATCAGTGACTACGTAACCTAATAATACTCTTTAACTATCTCTCCTACTCACAAATGTAAACTTGTGTATATCTCTCTCTTTAAACCAGGTATTCCTAATGTCATGCACACGGATAACGTCACTATAGCTAGACTTAAGGAATGAAGTTAACACCAGGAATAAAATTACCGTTTACAGGAAATAAATTAACAATACAGGAAAGTAACACATCACTCGGGCTCAAATATCTACGTTACTTTAATGCCCAGGTAAGTTTTCAAACCAATATAAAACATACTACTCTAACATGGTAACAGTTCTAAAGATACATGACAATACACAGTGACACTCAATGAACAATAATTAATAATTGTACAACCGTAATGTGGCAGGACTCGGCTCCAGGAGTGGCTGTGGGTTGTGGCTTGTGTGGGTGCGTGGTGGCTTGGCTCGTTAACAGGGAGACCCTCTCAAGATGGCTGAATGAAGGGAATCAGCTCCTGGGTCAATGCCCGAGGGTTTTGTGGGAGGTATGTCCAATACAGAGTCATTTCGGATTGGCTGGCTCCTTCCTTCCATGCCCATCACCCCAGTTGTGATTGGAGGGAGTGACCACATAGTGCTGGTTCTGATTGGCTGACTAGGTCAAGATGTGCCTCTCATCTTGACTGACACGCTCCCTCATCTTGACTGTGAGATCCTGAGAATGGAAGTAGAAACCACAGCTCCTGTCCACAGCTGAGAAGGGATTGATGGCTAGCGGTAATTGTGGGAGTCAACTGTGGAGTCAGGTGTCTCTGGCACCGGAACCCGGCCACTGGACCCCCGCTGGTGAGGTAGGGTAACCGCACTGAGGACAAATGTGTGTGGGAACCCTGGCTAGGAGAGAACATGCACACAAAAAGAGAATATTATACGGATGATGCGAACACAAGTTTGTCTCATTCATAACACCAAACACCAGTCTTTTTTCAGCATGCAAATCCACAAGCTCTTCACCATTTCCATTCACAACACTGAATACCCCATGCACACCAATTGTACCCTCAACTGCCTCATTACTCACCCTCATATTCAAATCTCTTGCACCAAAACTGCAGACACACTCACTCTGCTGCTCCCAAAACACTTGCCTCTCATGATCTTTCTTCTCATGACCCAATGCATAAGCACCAATAACCACCCTTCTTTCACCATCCATTTTCAGTGTTACCCACTTCAGTCTAGAATTTACTTCCTTACACTCTTATCACACACTCCCACAACTTCTGCTTTAGAAGTAGTCTTACTCCTTCCTTAGCTCTTGTCCTCTCTCCAACCTATGACTTTACTCCCAAGACGTTTGCAAACCTTTCTCCCCATTACCCTTGAGCTTTGTTTCACTCAGAGCCAGAACATCCAGGTTTCTGTCCTCAAACATACTACCTATCCCCAATCTGAGCCTTCGAGGAGGATGAGCACTCTTCACTTGACTCCTGTTTTCTTGTTCATAAATTGAAATACAAGAAGGGAAGGGTTTCCAGCCACTCGCTCCTGCGCCTTGTAGTTGCCTTCTACAATTCTACAACACGCAGGTCATAGTGATTTATACAAATGTAAAGGGAGTAAGAAAAACTTTTTTTTTTTCTGAAATTATTACTGTATCACTTGTTGGTATATTATAACTTAGTATTTGTGATGAGATTTTGGCAGAAGGTGGGCTAGCATGTATAATTCACCACTGGAGAATCTAGAGCTATGAAGATCGAGTCGTGTGAGTTTGTTGTCAAGCCTTATGTTTGAAATGGAGAGATTGTATGTTTGTGAATTAAATGCCAACAGCCCATATGTGGGTGAGGCAGAAAGAAAAGAGAGCAGCTTGTTTCAAAGGAATGAGACATGACACCCACCAAAGTGTTGGCTCACTACACAGCCAACACAAAGTTTTCCCAATACCTATGCAGATAGTACTCTACTGGTAATACTATACATTCTTGGTAATTGGCTGCCTGCCACTTACTACCTACAAGGATAGTATGATAGAGGAAAGGAGGAAGAAATGTCTCATAATTGTTTAACTTCTGTTGGTATGAAAGAAATCTCTTTAGGAAGAAACAGATAGTTACATGTTGCATTATTGGATAAAATTGTGTAAGGTTGAGTGAGAAGGGAGACTTTAAGGAGTTCTAAGGAGTTCCAATCTGATGTGCATGGAAGCATTGCTTGTGAGAAATTATATTTTGGAATGAGTGATTAATCTTGAACCAAGTATTGGGCATACAGCAGAATAGTATCACAGGTTATGACACCAATATGCAAATGTAATCAGCAAAATTATACTGTGTAGATGGGATTAGAACCAATTTTCATATATGATCAGAACTGAATTGAATTGTAGAAGAATTCATAACCGATAAATTTTATTTTAGGAAAGCAAGCCTTCTTTGTGCTGCGAAGCCGAGAGCATACTGTTCAGTGTGTTGTAGCAGTTGGTGAAAAAGTGTCCAAGCAGATGATCAAATTTGTGTGCAATATGACCAAGGAAAGCATTGTTGATATTGAAGGAAAGGTGAGTGTTGACAACTGTGTTGTAAAATAAGTTTAAGGTAGACTGCTTGCAGAGTATTCCTCACATATTTCATTGGTGACCATAACATCTTTTAAGCATGGAATGCTATTCAGCAGTACCTAGGATATGTCTTGTAAAATTCTACATGTAATTTCAACCATCAAATCATTTATTCGAAGCCATTGGATTGTTCAGAAAGATAATTTATAAATTGATTTAAGGTTCCTACAGGCTCAGTACACAAGGGGGAAGTAAAAAGATGAAAGGTGTGTATTGTCTTCTGTAATGAAAAATCTTGATAAGAAGTTGATATTGGCTATTAAGTCTTATAAAGATGTATGAAACACTACTCAATCAATAAAGAAATAGTTAATTTAAACTAATTGCATGTGATTATATGCCAATGGTATGCATGATGTGAAAGGGTCACATAAGACTTAGAGACCATGAAATATTGAACTTTAAATATATTGTGTAGATGATTTTCTTCAATCCCCAAGCATGTACGAGTGACACTATCTTGTATATTGTGTACACCAATTATCTCTACAATGCCACAAATGTTGATTCAACATATCACAGGACCTGTCATGCCCAATATGCAGCTTTCTTACTGAAGACACTGAATATCTACTTTTTAACTGTCCTGCTCTAGCCTCACACATACATACATACACCACCACCACCACATTTCTTGACTGATGGTCCTGCCCATTTGACATGGCCAGCTTATTCTACACTGCTGAAGTTTCAGAGATGGGGTTTTTGGGACGGGGACTACAGCTTGACTCAGCTTCCTTAATAAACTCAGACTTGGACATGATATCTCATTGGGAACACAAAATCTTGTTAAGTTTAATACCTTCAAGACAATTTCTACCAGTCTCTCAATCAAAAACTCCTCACAACTCTCAATTCTTCTTTTATGGTTCTGTAATTCCACCTCTTAACTCAATGAACATACTTGATATTACTGTAACATCCACTCTTTCTTGGAAACCGTACCTTACGGGAATAGCTAAGTCTGCTTCTAAGAAACTGGGTGTCGTGTTTAGATGTTGAAACGTCTTCTCTTCTGAACAGTTGCTCCGTTTGTACAAGGGATTGATTCGTCATTGTATGGAGTACTGTTCTCACATTTGGGGTGGTTCTAGCTATGTATCCTTACTTTACAGAGATGAGTCGAAAGCAGTACGACTTATAAACTGTCCTAGGCAAACTTCCAAACTTGACCCCCATGCTCTACAACACAATTTGGTTCACTTTCCCTCTTCTGTAGGTATTACTTTGGTTTTTACTCCTGAGAGCTGGCTGCTTGTGTGCCCCCATCACTAGATAGACCATGCAATACTTGGCAAGCTGCTGCATCTCATGATTATTGTAGGGCCATCAGCAACTCAAGGGTGGGCCGTTTTGATATCTGCTTCTTTCCCTACACGTCGAAGCTCTGGAACTCTATACCTTCTCATGTCTTTCCCAGTAACTGTGACCTGGCACATTTCAAAAGACAGGTCTTTCACTTTCTTAAAAATTCATATATGCTTTCCCTTGTCTTTTCTTTTTCATAATTCTTCTTATCCACATCCAGGCCCCACAGACCTTTCCTTGGTTTACCCCAGATGTTTCACATGCCCTGGTTCAGTCCATTGACAGCAAGTCAACCCCAGTATACCATATTGTTCCAGTTCACTCTATTCCCTGCATGCTTTTTACCCTCCAGCATGTTCAGGCCCCAATTGCTCAAAATGTTTTTCACTCCATCCTTCCACCTCCAATTTGGTCTCCCGCTTCTCCTTGTTCCCTCCATTTCTTACACATATATCCTCTTAGTCATCCTTTTCTAACTCATTCTCTCAATAAGTCCAAACCATTTGAACACACCCACATCTGCTTTCTCAACCACACTTTTTATTACCACACATCTCTTACCCTTTCATTACTTACTCGATCAGACCACATCACACCACACATTGTCCTCAAACACCTCATTTCCAGCACATCCACCCTCCACATACAACCCTATTCATAGCCCATGCCTCACAACCATATAATATTGTTGGAACTACTATTCCTTTGAACATACCCATTTTTGCTCTCCAAATTAACATTCTCTCGTTCCACACATTCTTCATTGCCCCCAGAATCAGAACCTTCCTCCCTCTCCCTCTGACTCGCTTCTGCTTCCATGGTTCCATCTGCTGCCAAGTCCACTCCTAGATATCTAAAACACTTCACTTCCTCCTATTTTTCTCCATGCAAACTTACATCCCAACTACCTTGTCCCTCAACCCTGCTGAACCTAATATATACACATAGCATAGGCTGTAGATAGGGATGTACAGAGGAGGGTGGATGTGTTGGAAACAAAATGTTTAAGGACAATATGTGGTGTGAGGTGATTTGATTGAGTAAGGAAAGAAAGGGTAAGAGATATGTGTGGTAATAAGAAGAGTGTGGTTGAAAAAGTAGAAGAGGGTGTGTTGAAATGGTATGGACTTATGGAGAGAATTAGTGAGGAAAGGTTGACAAAGAGGATACATGTCACAGGTGGAGGGAACAAGGAGAAGTGGGAGACCAAATTGGAGGTGGAGGGATGGAGTGAAAAGGATTTTGAGCTATTGGGGCCTGAACATGCAGAAAGGTGAAAGGCATGCATGGAATAGAATGAATTGGAATGATATGATGTACTGGGGTCAACATGCTGTCAGTAGACTTAATCAGGGCATGTGAAATGTCTGGGGTAAATCATGGAAAATTCTGTGGGGCCTGGATGTAGATTGGGAGCAGTGGTTTCGGTGCATTACACATGACAGCTAGGGACTGAGTGTGAGTGAATGTGGCCTTTTTTCATCTGTTTGCTGGTGCTACCTTGCTGATGCAGGGGGTGGTGATGCTGTTTCCTGTGGGGTGGGGTGATGCCGGGAATGGATGAAGGCAAACAAGTATGAATATGTACATGTATGTATATATATATGTATGTTTGTATATGAGTAGATGGCTCTTTCATCGTCTGTTTCCTGGTGCTACCATGTTGATGTGGGAAACTGCGATCAAGTATAATAAATAAACAAATCTATATCTCTCACGACTGTTCCATTCTGGAACTCCCTCAAGGGTGTGGCCATGTCAATAGAGTTTCCATAGCTAGTGAACTCCAGTGTCATTTCTTAGCCTTTAGTGCTTCACCTTTTACAGGCCAATGGCAGAGGGCAAGTGTAGCACAGTGTTGGCAGAGGCTCTTACCTTTTCTTTGGTCCTTTCCCTTTCAACTTGTAAACCCTCTTAGTTATACTTTCCTCACTTACCCTATCCTTATGGCCAAACCATTTCAGAAAACCCTTTTCATCTCACTCACCTTCTTATCACACCTCTCCCCTACTTCAGTGTTTCCAGTTTTGTCAACCTTCCTCACACCACATACTTTCCTAAACAACATTTTCAACACATTCTTCCTATGCCATACATCCATACAGCACCATTGAGACTATTGTATCATCAAACATACCCATCTTTGCTCAAAAAGTAACCTCTCTTCCACACATTCTTCAGTGTACCCAAGGCTTTTGGCCCCTCATCCATCTTGTGTCTCACTTCAGCTCCCTTGATTCCATTTGCCATCATATCCACTTCCTGGTATTTGAAACACTGCTTTTCTTCAAAGTTCTCTCCATTTGAACTCACTTTCCAGATAACCTGTCCCTCTTCACAGCTAGACCTAATAACCTTGCTTTTATTCACATTTACTCTTAACTTTCTTTATTCATACACACTCTCAAACTCAAGCACCAGCTTATGCAGTTTCTCACTCAAATCTGTCACCTGCACTGTATCAGCAAACAACTGACTTTTATCAGTGATAGAGAAAACCACAGAGAACTTATCTAGGTAAGGTTTAGCATTTAATTTTAGAATGGATTTTGATTTTGTAGTGGTTGACAGTTGGAGATATTTGCTTTCTTTTTCAGGTTGTTATGGCAGAGCAGAAGATTGAGTCTTGCAGTATACAGGATGTTGAAATCCATGTTAGCAAGGCATTTGTAGTCTCAGCTTCTGCACAGCGTCTACCACTGCAGGTAGGGCAAATTACTGGTTAATAATGCATAAATTAACACATTTGTATATTATGCTGAAAGTGGAAAATTTAGTTGATAATCTATAGCTTTCTTGTGTAAAGAGCTGTGTTTTTAAAATTTTCATAAGAAAAACTACTGCTTAAGCAGAATAGTAATTATCATCATAGGGTAGTGGTGTGTACTTAAGCTTAAAAAAAAAGTTTGTTTTTAATCCTGTACTGAGCTGGATATACATTTATAGCCTGCTTTTGTGTACTTTAAGAAGTAATATGAATAAAACGAATTAGGGTTGTCTTAAGTACACAGCAAAAAGGAGAGAAGGGATGCTGGAAAGGCAAATGTAATAGTAAAGCAAATGCAGGTAAAGCTATTACCAAAGTAATTAAAAATATTGAACTTGAAGAAAGATATGGTTAGACAGTGCTTCAGACTACCAAGAGAAACATCCTTAAATATGTTAAAGAAAAATCTCATTAGAAGAGGGTGCAATACTATAGCTACCTCAGTCATTCTGTTTCTGTGGTTAACCAAGAACCTATTCTATAATGCATATATATTTTTCAAGGGATGTTGTTTCATTATCTACAATTTACTCTATGTATAAAATGTATGTAAATTGTCGAGATGTCTGATCTTTACATAATGGAGGGGAGGTTAAAGATTTGTAAAAGTTTTTAGAAATAAGAAAATGATATAGATGAGGGTTTGGTGAAAGACGTGTATGAGGAAATACTAGAAGATATTGAGCGTAAAATGGCAAAACATCAGAATAAACAAAGCAAGGGGAGTGGTTGAGGAATGGAAGGTATTTAGGGAAGCAGCACGTGCAGGCTTGTGTGCAAGAATTGTGTGGCATGCAGAAGATGGGCAGGTTAGAAAGGGTAGTGAGTGGTGGGATGACAAAATAAAGTTGCTTGTGAAAGCTAAAAGAAGGGTGTAAGGGTAGTACATACAGGGAGATGTACAGTAGAAAACAGTCAAGAGGAAGATGTAGGGGTTGAAGAGGAAAGCAAATGAGAGTTGGGGTGAACGAGTATCAGTAAACTTCGGTTAGAATAAGATGATGTTTTGGAAGAAAGATAATAGTTTGAAAAAACAAGAGAACAAATGGGAACATCAGTAAGAGGGGCAAATGGAGAAGTGATAACAGGTGAGAAGATGGAGTGAGTATTTTGAAGGAATGATGAATGTGTTTTGATCATAGGGTGGCATATGTAGGATGTTTAGGTCGGCAAGGTATAAGAAGTGAGAGAGTCATGTAAAGTGGTTTAGGGTAGAGAAAAGGGGTGGTGAAAGCCTTGCATAAGATGAAGTGTGACATGGTGGTTGGAGTGGATGGTATTGGTATTGCATTTCTTAAGAAAGGGGGTGATTGTGTTGTTGATTGCTTAGTTAGGATTTGTGTGTATATGGATCTTGGTCAGGTGTCTGAGGATTGGTGGAATGCATGTATAGTGCCACAGTATAAAGGCAAGGGGGACAAATGTGAGTGTTAAAACTACAGCAATACAAGTTTGTTGAGTGTGCATTGTAAGTTGTATGGGAAACTGGTGACTTAGAGAGTGAAAGCATATACAAAGCATCAGATTAGCAAGGAACAATGTGTGGTTTCAGGAGTGGTACAGGACGTGTGGATTATGTGTTTGCTTTAAAGAATATGTAAGAGAAATACTAAGAGAAACGGAATGATTTGTATGTGCCATTTATGGATCTGGAGAAAGCAGATGAGGATGTGTGTAGTAGGGTAGATGTGTTGGAAATTAAATGTTTAAGGACAGTATGTAGTAACAAGTGGCTTGATCAAGTAAGAATAAAAGGGCAAGGTATAGGTGTGGTAATTAGAAGATTGTAGTCGAGAGAGCTGAAGAGGGTATGCTGAAATAGTTTGGACGAATGGAGAGAATGAGTTTAATGAGGTTGACAGAGAGGATATATGTGTCAGAAGTGCAGGGGACAAGAAGTGGGAGGCCAAATTGGAGATGGAAAGACGGAGTGAAAAAGATTTTGATCAGGTAAAAGATGTGCATGGTATAAGATGAATTGGAGCGATGTTGTATACAGGGGATGATGTGCTGTTAATTGACTGAACCAAGGCATATGAAGCAGCCAGGGGAAACCATGGAAAGGTCTTTGGGATGTGGTTGTGGATTGGGGGCTGTGGTTTTAGTGCATTACACTTGACAGCTAGAGAATGGATGTGGAAGAACACAGTTGTTCTTCATCCATTCCTGGTGCTACCTTGCTAACGTGGGAAATGGCCAATAAGTATGTAACTTTAAAATGTAGTCACTTACTGTAAGAGTTTCATGTTATTATAGTTGCTTGCTGTACGAATCCTAATTCTTGCATCAGTATATCAACCTTATCACTACCTGCTTTATCCTCCCTGGCAGTTTACATCACATGGGGTGGCAAGTTGAACATTTAGACTTCAGCACTTTAGCTTAAAAGTTTATTCTTCTAATGTTTTGTGTATATTTACAGATAGAAGATGCAATGCGACCTGAAACAGAAGATGATTCAGAAGGCCTGCATATCAAAGTGAATCAGGACACTCGATTGGACAACCGTATTTTAGATCTGCGCACACCTACGAATCAAGCTATCTTTAGGCTTGAAGCTGGAGTCTGCCACTTATTCAGAGAAGCCCTTAGATCTAAGGGTTTCACTGAAATCATGTGTCCCAAGCTTATCTCTGCTGCTTCAGAAGGTGGAGCAAATGTGTTTGGCCTGAAGTACTTTGAAAAAGAAGCATTTCTAGCCCAAAGTCCTCAGTTGTATAAACAGATGGCCATTGCTGCTGATTTTGGCAGAGTTTTCTCCATTGGTCCTGTTTTTCGAGCTGAGAATTCAAACACTCATAGGCATTTGACAGAATTTGTTGGACTAGATTTAGAGTTGGCATTCACCCACCATTACCATGAGGTTATAAAGGTTATTGGTAGTATGTTTACCGAGATTTTTAGAGGTCTTCGTGATAATTATGCAGATGAAATTGCCACAGTGAATTGCCAGTACCCAGCTGAGCCTTTCAAGTTTTTAGATCCACCTTTATGCCTTGAGTTTCGAGAAGGTGTTGCAATGTTAAGGGAGGCAGGCATAGAGATGGAAGAGACTGAAGACCTAAGTACTCCAAATGAGAAATTTTTGGGTCGATTAGTTAAGGCCAAATATGACACCGATTTCTATATTCTTGACAAGTACCCATTGGCTGTAAGGCCATTCTATACTATGCCTGATCCTAGTGACTCTAAATGGAGTAACTCCTATGATATGTTTATGCGTGGGGAGGAGATTTTATCAGGAGCTCAGCGAATTCATGATGCTGATTTCTTGGTGGAGAGAGCAAAAGCTCATGGAATTCCAATTGACACTATCCAGTCATATATAGATTCCTTCAAGTATGGTTGTCCTCCTCATGCTGGTGGAGGCATTGGTTTGGAGCGGGTTACCATGTTGTATCTTGGCTTAGATAATATCCGAAAGACCTCGATGTTCCCAAGGGACCCAAAGAGAATTACACCTTAGTGTATAAATCCCTATCTTGGAAGAGGCATTGGCTTTGAGTGTGTGATAGTTCTATCTTGTTTTGGGTATATCCACATCATTTTCCCTTGGGATAAAAATGGAATCATAGTCTAGTTAACAATAGCTTTGCAGTAATAAAATTTTTCCATGATTTTTCATTGACAATTATTTATAGAAAATTAATTGGTCACTCTTTAATTATTAATTCTACTTGTTTTTATGTAAGAAGAGAACAAGCTTGGTAGTGTTTCCCAGATATAAACATAATTGGCTCTTTCGAGGCTCCACATTTTGTGAGTACAAGCTTCATAACTGAATGAACTATGTGTTGCCTCTGAATGTAAGAGCATTTGTTGGATACTCCACTTTCAAAGTTTTACTTGTATATGCTGCTTATAGAATGCAGAACCAGTGTACAAATATAGGCTTAGGTCCTAGTTCAGGTGA
Organism: Panulirus argus; assembly: GCA_038088735.1. NCBI lineage: Eukaryota > Metazoa > Arthropoda > Malacostraca > Decapoda > Palinuridae > Panulirus > Panulirus argus. Next base: position 2,603 of record JAYMFT010093665.1, on the reverse strand, counting down.
AAGTATTGAGGGTATATCATTTATGGTTTAAAATTGACCTTGTCACTGCCAAAAGTGCAAATGATTGTTTACTGTAGTGGACATTGACCATCTCTTCATCTCCCTAGGTATACTATTTAATCCTCAGGATATTTAATTAATAGGGGAAAGATTACACATGGTTGCTTGTACTTGCATAATCTCTGCCATACTTAACTGTAGTAGAGATATGTATATCTTTCCTTTGAGGCTGAGCTAATTCCTGCTTCAGAATCTGTAGGATCATTAAAGATCCTCTCTAAACATTTTACTGACATTTAACATATATGAAAATAAAGCAGCAGTATGAATCATTGTTCAATGAGCCCAAAATCATCTAGGGGTTTAAAAAGCCAAATGATATTCAACACAGATATTGCCCTATTGCGCATTGTTAGATTTAGCATCTTGCAATTGGATTTTAAGGTCATTCACAATATGCCCATGCCTTCTGAATCAAATGCAAAATACCAATAGCAATTGAACAGCATGAGAAAAAGAAAGCTAGAAGTTATAGTGACCCTGAAAAGTGAAAACTTTCTTACCCCTATACCATCAAGGAGTGAGTAAAGCTGTTTCTAGAGACTGTAGATCATTAGCACTGTCACATCATTAAAAATGTTGAAAAAGTTGTAATGTAGATTGAATGACCTCACAGAAGTGAGCAGTCTACACAGTTTGGTTGTGGGGCAGGGGAGTTACTGCTTTTCTCAACTGCTTGATCACAATCATAGAATTGAAGAGTCACTGAAAAACAGTTAAAAAAATATGATTTAAATGGATTACAATAAGCTTTTTATGAATGTAACCAACGAGTCCTAACACTAATGCATAAAATGGAAATACTCATTAAAATGGGTAGATGAATTTACAGTTTCCTGTAACAAGATAACAGGTAAATCTGGCAGTTTCTGGTTTTGTCATGAAAAGTAACTTTGCCAAGGGAACTGTTTGTTCACTTCTATTACTTTTTGTAGTTGTATCCAACATGAACGTAGACACAAGGCACAGCATTTTTTTAAGGCTCGAAAACAGACAAAAGAGTTCTCTTCAAGGCCAGGCCTTACTGAAAAAGGACTTGAGTTATTAGAGTAAGGAGAGAAGAGGGAAAAATTAGAGTTTAAGGGGCAGATTGTAGTTGAAAGGAGAAACATGAGAAAGCATTGATTTTCAAAGCTTAGTAGTGTTGGAAAAGAAGCAAGCACATATTAATCATGTGATGCATTGGCTGGGACACAGATAGGAAAGAGACCGTAGGTAAAGAAATCATGCTAATATGAGAGGGAAAGAAAATGAACATTGTAACACAGGGAAAGTGGGTCATAGTTTAGAGGTCGGATTGGAAGAGTTGTTAAGTATTGGTAATTGTGATGGATGGAATGTTTTTTGCAGTCAGAAACTCGATAGCTGCATGCTCCTTTAAATGCATTGACAGTGTTGTCATTGTATGCCATGTTGACTGATGTAATTTTGGTGGCAGAACTAAGAAACATAGCAATGGGCAGGAAGAACTAATGTATTGACTTCTTTAGTTCATTTAGCTACATGAACCTGTTCCAGAGATAGAGAGAAAAAAAAAGGCCTTACCTTTTATTATGCCCTTGCATGAAAAGCTCTAACTCCCCAGATGTGAAAGCAGTATTCTGTACAAGGACTAATAAGTACCTTTCATGATTGGAACAACTTGTTCAGAGGAGAAGAATTTTTGTCACTGGAACCGTACATTTTGTGCTAACTTCTATCAAAGTGAGCAAAATTGATGAGTTATGAATTGTTGCACAGACCATTCAAAACCTGTTCTGATGGAAAGATGTATAAATGAAAATTTACCCCAACAAAACCCGGAAAGGTGTGGGTAGTCAGTGTGCACTCAAAAGTCATTCCTTATTGGCATATCAAGCAAGGAAACCTGAAAGTGATCACTAGTAGATTTTAAAGGAGCCATAAATACAGTACAAGAAAATGGTGGAAACATCTGAAGGCTTAAATTGTTCAACTCGCTGCCAGCCAGTATTGAAGTGTTTTGGACCACTGGGTTGAGAACTTGGAATATAAAATGGTAGTATATCTACAGTGTACCTGACCAGTCACCTGACCAGTCAAGTTATGAAAGGTAAGCAGGCCTGTGCACTGTAACTCAGGTGTTCTGACTGAACACATGAGAAACTATTCAGTTTGGTACAATATTGGAGGTACAGAGGTAGATAATACTCCAGAAACAACACTGTTTAACGTAATGAAAGGTTTAACACAGTGATATCAAAAATGAAGGTAATCATAACTTTTGACATGAGGGAAAAGGAAGTGCACTCTACTGTCTTCAGAATAGATTGGTAGGTATGACAAGTAGCCTGGAAAGCTTTGCCAAAACCTGTAAGGTCTGATAAGTTAAGCAGACAAGAGGAAAGTCGGTAAGATTTAAGATTAAGAATATGTAGAGAAATATGAGTATTATATGGTATAAAAGTGTTATGATGATATGGATTAACCCATTGACCGTGGCTTCTCTTGATATTTAGTGCCCTTCGTGCTCTCTCTCTCTCTCTCTCTCTCTCTCTCTCTCTCTCTCTCTCTCTGTTTATTTT